>CP139507.1:402453529-402606221 GCA_021014915.2 Artemisia tridentata subsp. tridentata
ACGATCAAACGAAGGCTTCCACAACTCGACTCCTATTTTTTGTGGCTCCTTTACACCTTGATGAACTCCATAAAAATGCTTGCTCAAGTCCAGAAGATCGAATGGAGGCTTGGTCGAATTTAGTGTGTGTCGATATTAGGGTTTTCGAAAATTAGGGTTTTGCAAAATAATGTGTTTGTTTTAATCTTATCAAAACCGTCTAGGAGGGGGATATAGATCCAGATTTTCGGCCCAAAGGTTATCCCAATATCACACTTTTATTTTGTGTATAATTCCTTAAATTAGTTTTGGTACTTATCTAATTAAAACGATTTTACAAAATATATATATTAAGTTTATTTAATTAATTTCGGATCATGTATATATGTATATGTGATTTTGTGATTTTTTGACATTTAATATAATGTAATGTTGTCCCAGAAATTTATTTACTTGATATGTAGATCGTTTTCAGAAGTTTGGAATTGTTTCAGAATTTTATAAGTTATTTATTTAGGTTTTATAGCTTCAGGGGTAATTTGGTCTTTTTACAGGTTATCTGAATTTCAGGTATTACAACTTCTTCCCCACTAACAAAAAAATTTCGTCCTCGAAATTTGCAGGAAGTAGAAAGAAAAGAGAGTAGAAAAACAAAACGAAGACATACCCGACTAGAACGAGAATTGCGGATAACTAGCTCGTATCGATTCCTCGGTCTCCCAGGTAGCCTCACGCTCCGGGTGATTCCTCCAAAGAATCTTTACGAATGGAATAACTTTATTTCTCATGACTCGTTCCTGACGGTCCAGAACCGCTTCCGGTTCTTCAGACAACGACATATCAGGCCGGATCTGATCGAGCGGATAAGATACCACATGTAATGGATGATAATTGTATCCCCTCAGAAGAGATACATGGAAAACATTATGCACATGAGATAGCTGAGGAGGTAAGGCCAAACGATAAGAGACCTCCCCAATACGCTCCAGAATTTCAAATGGTCCAATAAATCGAGGACTCAACTTGCCCTTGATTCCAAAACGCCTGACACCACGGAAAGGAGATACTTTCAGGAATACCCGATCACCTACATTAAATTCTAGATCCCGACGGTGCTTATCAGCATAACTTTTCTGGCGCGCACGCGACTCTTTCAGTTTCTCTCTAGCAATAGCTACCTTTTCATTTGTGATCTCAATCATCTCAGGTCCTTCAATCAGACGTTCACCTACTTCATTCCAACAAACAGGAGCCCTACATTTCCTACCATACAACATCTCGAAGGGAGCCATTCGGATACTCGCATGCCAACTGTTATTATATGTAAACTCTACCAAACATAAGTACTCATCCCAACTACTTGTCCATTCCAACACACAAGCCCTTAACATGTCTTTCAAAGTCTGAATGGTCCTCTCAGACTGACCATCAGTTTGGGGATGAAATGCAGTACTGAACTTAAGGCGAGCGCCCCAAGCTTTATGAAGTCCCTTCCAAAAACGCGAAGTGAAACGAGGATCACGATCTGAAACAATAGACGAAGGCATACCATGCAATCGAACAATCTCTTGCTGAAAAACTTCCGCCAACTTACTGACACTATAGGTCATACGGATAGGTAAGAAATGAGCGGATTTAGTTAGCCGATCAACGACCACCCAAATCGCATCATGTCTTTTACGAGTAACAGGAAGACCACAAACGAAGTCCATGGAAATCTCATCCCATTTCCATGTAGGAATCTCCAAAGGTTGTAATAGACCACTAGCTCGCTGATGCTCAATCTTAACTTGCTGGCAGGTCATGCATCTAGCACCAAATAACGCCACGTCTTGCTTCATACTGATGAAGCGAAAAGTGTACCGCTTTTAGGGGGGTCATTTAAGCCCTAAATCGTATTTATATGATCAAATATTGCCCTAAATCGTTCCTTTTGTCATTTTAGGTACTTTGGAGAAGAAATCTGGAAAAGGAAGCATTTTGGACGTTTTTGGAGCATAAAAGTGAAGAAAACGACAAAGTCTCAAAAATCTGCTGGAATAGTACCTGTGACGGCGTCAAGCCCCAGTGTGACGCCGTCAACCCTTGACGCGCCAGAGAGGATTTTGGAGGATTAAAAGGGGACGGCGTCAAGAAGGCCATCAAGAAACCCTAACCGCGGCGAGGTGACGACGTCAGATCCATAACATGACGCCGTCAGATCTGTTTTCCTATATATATTTTCATAATTTTTAGTCATTAGTGTGCAACTTTGTGAGGAGAAACCCTAAGACGATTTTTCTGCCATTTTTAAGGGTTTTATACCCTTGGATCTCCCATGTTCAATTGAAGATAAGTAATCAATTAATCATTCAATATGTCTATGTGTTGTTTGATTATATCTTGTTCTTGTCTTTTATTTAACATGCTAGGCTAGATTTATCTTGTGTTTGCTTAGATCTAATGAAACCTAAGTATTGATTATTGGTTGTTGGTGTGTTATTAATTGTATTAGATGATTTTTTATCGATGTTAGGCTTAAGAAAACTGGCTAACCTCCTATACGGTAACTTGCTTGAACGTCTTAAGAAACATGAACCAATGCGTACTAAGGTTATTATGGTTGTATTTAATGCATGAGTGAATTCTAGTGATCCCATGTTAGGAGCTTCTTAGCCGGCTCGACATAGGAGTGAAGTAGGAGCTTGTAGAGTTGGGGAAGTACGTACGCCACCCCACGATTGGTATTAAGGAATACACCCGTCATACACGCAATTAATACACACTAATCAACGGTAAAAGATAGTTAGGGAGTAAGGAAATCTAAGTAAACACATTTCTCTCCATATAAGTTCCACAACCTTTTTATTTTCAGTTATTTTATTTTATTTGCAATTGTAGTTATTTGGGTTAGTTGACTAGCAACTAATTCTGCCCACTCCTTCAAACCCGAGATTTTACTTGCTTTCATAAAAATATAAAAATACAAAAAGAATCTTCCCTCACCCTTAGACCTATTAGAGTAGTTTTTCAATCCTAACGACACTATTCCCCTAGAGAACGATCAATCCCCCGGTACTTGCCACTTCACTATACTACATCGGTCAGGTACACTGCCTGGTGGGGATTGCAAGCTTCTTGAGATCCCACGAGAGGTAAAACCTGTTGTAAGGTCGCAAAACCACGCATCAAGTTTTTGGCGCCGCTGCCGGGGAATAGTTATTGTTTAGGTTGAATTTTTATTTTATTAGGCCTACTCACTAGATTCCTTTCTAGTGAGATTTTTATTTTATTTTTCTAGGTTTTTCTTTAGTCTATCTTTCTTCTTCATTTCTTTGTTCGTAACCATTACCATCCGACATCATGGAAGGTGGTAATATCCTCGATCCCAACAACCCACCACCACAACAACACCCACCTCCTAGAGCCCGTACCTTAGGAGACTACTCTCGTCCTAGCCACCATGGCTATCAAAACACCATTGAGCTCACTCAAGGAGCCAATGTCACTCCCTTGCGATCCGACACCATCCGGTTGGTGCAAAGCGGATGCGCATTCCATGGACTTCGTTCCGAAGATCCTAATCAACATCTCAAGGACTTTCTCAAAATCGTTGATTCCATAGACCTTGATGTTGCCACTCGAGAGACGACCCGACTGCGTCTCTTTCAATTCTCTCTGCGGGACCAAGCTAGTCAATGGCTAGAGCGCCTACCCGCAGGATCCATCACCTCTTGGGATGATCTCACCACTCGTTTCCTTGCTCAGTTTTTCCCACCAGGAAGAACTACCAAGCTAAGGAATGATATCTTGATGTTCCAACAACGTCAAGGCGAAACCCTCTACGAGGCATGGACTCGATTCAAGGACTTACTCCAAAAAGTCCCTCACCATGGCATAGAACTTTGGCTCCAAGTCCAAATCTTCTATGACCACATCAATCTCTCCACGAGGCAAACCATTGACCAATCGGCCGGTGGTAAGCTACGTGATCTAAGTGCGGAACAATCATGGGCTCTCTTGGAAGATCTTGCTCTTTATGACAACGAAAGTTGGAATGATCCCGTGATTTGAATAAAACGGTCAAGGCAATATCTTTGCCTTCGAACAATTCAAGCACTTCCGACCGTAGGATCATAGAACTTGAAGACCAAGTCAAGTTTCTTATGAAATCCTACGAGGCTCCTAAACCTTCAAGCCAAGTGAACAAAATCACTTCTTCGTGTGAATTATGTAGTGGTCCCCACGATACTCGTGATTGCATGGAACTCCCCGAACAAGCTTTTGCGGACTATGCATCCTCGTGTACCGACGGAGCGGGAGACAAGTGGTACACTTTCAAACCCGAGCCAAACCCCTACGGTGATTCATACAACCCCTCATGGAAAAATCACCCAAACCTTAGGTGGAAACAAAACCAAAACGCACAACAAACCAATTCTTCCAACCCACCTAATCGTTTTCAATCAAGCGGTTCATCCCCAAACCGTACTTTCAATAACAATCCTTCCAACAATTATGGTAGTACCAATAATCTTGAAGGATTGATGTCCAAATTTATGGCATCTCAAGAAGCTCGGATAGCTAGATTCGAATCCGAATTCAATCAACAACAAACGGAGATGACCAATAAAATTGACAACTTATTAAAAGCCCTCAATAACCAAGTGCTATCACCTCCACATAAGGACGCTAAGAACAAAAATAGCGGACCCCAAGTAAAAGACCCCTCTTCATCCAAACATGTCCACTTCGTCAACATTGTCACTATTAAACCAATTGATAGGAATGAGGATAATAGTGAACCTGAGGATGAGGTTAAGAAAGTCGAGGTTGATAAAGAAGTTAGGAAAAGTGAGATTGAAAAAGTAGATGATGATGAGGACTACTTCAATAGGCTACCCACTAAGGAAGAACGCGCATATCATACAGACTTATTCGATGACCCCGAGACACCATACTTCCTAGGTAGACCAATTATAGAAATGGGCGATCCTTCTAATCTCAACATACCATGCAACATCGGAAATTTACATGTGTGGAAAGCTTACATCGACCTTAGATCGCCCATAAACATCATGACTAGAGCCCACTACAACTTGATAATGAAAAATCAACTTGGGTATAGGATGCTCCCTGATAAGGGTTGGATGAGTAACTTCACGGGAAGAGTTAAGGGATTACCGGTTTATGTAGGAAACTTCACCTATGCCACCGACTTTGTAATTGTAGAAGATATCCGCCCAATAGTCGATGCATGCTTAACTCAAGTAGTTTTTGGAAAACCATTTGTTGAGGTCTCTAGAATGACTTATGAACCTCTCTTAGGGATAGTTAGATTTAAGGATGAGACCGATGAGGTAAACTACCAAATGCCATATAAGATAGAGCAATTCCAACACTTGTCAAATGTTGAGAAGGAGCTTAAGAAAGCAGTCTACTATAGGAATGATGGAGATAGAAGTAAAGGAGTAGACTATGTTATGGAAAGGATATCCGGTTTCTACAAGGATTGTTTGAAATTAGGACCGGAATATAAAACCGGACATGAGAATGGCCTAGAAACCGTGACCAATGATGGAGTCACGTAATGTACGGTGACTTTGAGTCTAGCTACAAGACTCGTTAATAAAGAAAAGCGCTTCTTGGGAGGCAACCCAAGCTTTATTTGCTTTGTGTGTTTATTTATTTATTTGTTTGATTTTATTTGCTTCCGTATGTATGCTTAATTTTTATTATTATTGATTCATGTTCGAAACAAAATTGTGAAAATGCTTTATCTTGTTTTTAACTTCGTCTTAACTACATATAAAGGTATTTTGCAAAAGTTAAGTGTAAGGGAAATCCAAATCGGTTTATTAGAACAAATGAACATGAATCATAACAATAATAAATTAACATACATATTAGTAATTGTTTGAGTCAAATGCTTGTATCGAGTCATAATGATATTTTGCAGGATTTCCAGGAAATAAGGATTGAGTTTTTCCAGAAATTTTCCGGAAACTCAACATGAGAATTCTGTCAGATCATTTCTGACGGCGTCAGGCCTTACAACCTGACGGCGTCAGGTTTTAATTTTCTGAAATTTTTGAAAGTTTTGTTTTTCTACCGGAATCATAAAAAGTTTTTATTAAATCTCTAACTTATAAACTCCAGGAATCTGCAAAATAATCATTCCACAAGCATTATATCCTTATACAGATTTATCCCGCCGATGTTATGCAGGTTTTCGTGTTTGTTTTCTCAGGTTTAACAGGTTATTTTGGACAAGGAGATGTATGTGGAATCTAGCTTTTGGCAATGCTTTAATCTTGAAGCTTCAACATTACCTTGGAAGAAGATCTAACCGTGTTACCCCTTTATCCACCGAGCGAATCAGGGGAGTATTTGACTTCATTCTTTTACCTTTTACTTTTACATCTTGTTATTTGAACATTGGGGACAATGTTCATCTTAAGTGTAAGGGGGGGGGGTAAAGTACGATACTTTAGAGAATGCTATTACGCTTGATTTTTCGTTTGTTTAATGGTAGATGTGTAATAAAACTGAGAGAAATACCTTTTAAGGCAATTTTAGCACTAAATTTAAAATTTTTTGCAACATATAGGAGTGAAACTTTAGTCTTAATAAGCGTCTCATAGATAGGAATTATATGACTAGCACAAAAACCGTACCACTAAAAAAGTTTCCACCCCCAAATATGTGAGGTTCGCCCCTAGAATTGGTAGGAAAAGCATTTATGCTATGATGTGTGTACCGGTAGCACTTAGATTCTAGAACTTGCGTTAGGACCATTCCGAGGCCACAAGTGAGACTACATTCGTGTAGTTAGATTTACTACATGATAAGAGGCATTAGGATTAACCCATTGTTTTACACCTGTGTTTTTGTTATAATTACATTGGCTACATTGGTCAAGTAATTCTCCCACACCCTTTGCGTTGTACTCATTTTTAGTACACGATACCCCTAGTACACCCCTCAGAGCCTATCTTTTCATTTCTAACTTTAAGCATTTTACTTAAAGTAAGAATTTGTTTACACCCCACTTAAATGTACACCCAAATCGCCTTAGCCTACCTTGTATGCACTCATTTTTAGTGCATTATTGTGACAACATTTGTTTAAACCCCAAGTTAATTATCTAATTAATTACATGGTTGCTAAGTCGAGTCATATCCTTGTACATATTGTTTTGGGACGATTGGGACTCATGGGTAAAGTACTAGTGTAATGGAGTAATGGGGAAGAACAACATTATTACCCCCATATGTGCTAAATATTTTAAAAGTACTCCAAGTGTTTTGATTATCTTAATTCGAGTCATTAGAATAGTTAATTATAAAGTTATGTAAAAGTTCAAGTGTAAGGGGGATACAAACCCCCTGCGATGTATTATTTTGGATGGTAGGGCAAGAGTGTATGCAAAAAAAAAAAAAAAAAAAAAATAAAAAATAAAAAAAAAGTAGAAAAAACATACGGACTACCATCCCGTTTCATTTTATGTTTATTTTATCTTTTTGTTATTTATTTCATTAGCTTAAGTCGATTCTATTCTTGGCTTAGCAACGCCATATTGTACATGTAATTAATCAAGATCTTTAACTCGCCACCAGTAAAATATCCTTTATCCAACAAAACCGTGTTTATCATATCCCTACCCCTAACGTTATAACCCGTTTAAAAGCCCTCTTAGATAGTTTATCTTAGGTGCTTACGCCTAGTGGAGGAGGTTTTTGATCCTTTCCCAAGCCTATGGTAATCTATTTGCTATGACAGGTAGTGAGAGATATTATCCATTTTCATTTATGAGATATACTTTTATGACACCTGAGAGATGTGAGTATCTAAACACTACTTGTGAGGTGCTAGTTTGTAATCTCCGTGCTTATTATGATTAAAGTGGAACGACTATTTGTTGTAATTACTTTTATATTAGCGTTAAATGACCCCTAACTTGAATTTTGATTAGAATAAAAGCGCATTTGCTTGAGGACAAGCAAATCTCAAGTGTAAGGGTATTTGATGAAGCGAAAAGTGTACCGCTTTTAAAGGGTCATTTAAGCCCTAAATCGTATTTATATGATCAAATATTGCCCTAAATCGTTCCTTTTGTCATTTTAGGTACTTTGGAGAAGAAATCTGGAAAAGGAAGCATTTTGGACGTTTTTGGAGCATAAAAGTGAAGAAAACGACAAAGTCTCAAAAATCTGCTGGAATAGTACCTGTGACGGCGTCAAGCCCCAGTGTGACGCCGTCAACCCTTGACGCGCCAGAGAGGATTTTGGAGGATTAAAAGGGGACGGCGTCAAGAAGGCCATCAAGAAACCCTAACCGCGGCGAGGTGACGGCGTCAGATCCATAACGTGACGCCGTCAGATCTGTTTTCCTATATATATTTTCATAATTTTTAGTCATTAGTGTGCAACTTTGTGAGGAGAAACCCTAAGACAATTTTTCTGCCATTTTTAAGGGTTTTATACCCTTGGATCTCCCATGTTCAATTGAAGATAAGTAATCAATTAATCATTCAATATGTCTATGTGTTGTTTGATTATATCTTGTTCTTGTCTTTTATTTAACATGCTAGGCTAGATTTATCTTGTGTTTGCTTAGATCTAATGAAACCTAAGTATTGATTATTGGTTGTTGGTGTATTATTAATTGTATTGGATGATTGTTTATCGATGTTAGGCTTAAGAAAACTGGCTAACCTCCTATACGGTAACTTGCTTGAACGTCTTAAGAAACATGAACCAATGCGTACTAAGGTTATTATGGTTGTATTTAATGCATGAGCGAATTCTAGTGATCCCAAGTTAGGAGCTTCTTAGCCGGCTCGACATAGGAGTGAAGTAGGAGCTTGTAGAGTTGGGAAGTACGTACGCCACCCCACGATTGGTATTAAGGAATACACCCGTCATCCACGCAATTAATACACACTAATCAACCGGTAAAAGATAGTTAGGGAGTAAGGAAATCTAAGTAAACACATTTCTCTCCATATAAGTTCCACAACCTTTTTATTTTCAGTTATTTTATTTTATTTGCAATTGTAGTTATTTGGGTTAGTTGACTAGCAACTAATTCCGCCCACTCCTTCAAACCCTAGATTTTACTTGCTTTCATAAAAATATAAAAATACAAAAAGAATCTTCCCCCACCCTTATACCTATTAGAGTAGTTTTTCAATCCTAATGACACTATTCCCCTAGAGAAAGATCAATCCCCTGGTACTTGCCACTTCACTATACTACATCGGTCAGGTACGCTGCCTGGTGGGGATTGCAAGCTTCTCGAGATCCCTCGAGAGGTAAAACCTGTTGTAAGGTCGCAAAACCACGCATCACATACCATTCCACCATAAATGTTGCTTAAGATCCCGATACATCTTGGTTGAACCAGGATGGATATCGAAAGGAGAACTGTGAGCCTCAGTCAACATAGCCTCACGCAAGTCGGAATCATTAGGCACGCATAAACGATCCTCATACCAGACAACTCCATCATCATCAACTCTAAATTCAGTTTGCTTACCCTCTTCAATATTCTGAACAATAGCCCAGAGTTCACCATCATCTTTCTGAGCCTCTTTAATACGCAACATCAGATTTGACTCAATCTTTAAACTAGCCCAGTAACCAACATCACGCCGAACACACAACTCAACATCCAAACGCTCCAAGTCCTTGAGGACACGCGGATCAATCTCCAAACTTGCAATCATTCCAGATTTCCGACTAAGTGCATCAGCAACCACATTAGCCTTACCTGGATGATACTGGATGTTCGTGTCATAATCCTTCAGAAGTTCTAGCCATCGCCTCTGTCTCATATTAAGCTCCTTCTGAGTAAAGATGTATTTGAGGCTCTTGTGATCAGTGAAGATATCACATGATTCGCCATACAAGTAATGTCTCCAGATCTTCAATGCAAAAACTACAGCTGCCAATTCTAGATCATGAGTTGGATAATTTTCCTCATAGGGTTTCAATTGCCTCGAAGCGTAGGCA
Organism: Artemisia tridentata subsp. tridentata; assembly: GCA_021014915.2. Taxonomy (NCBI): domain Eukaryota; kingdom Viridiplantae; phylum Streptophyta; class Magnoliopsida; order Asterales; family Asteraceae; genus Artemisia; species Artemisia tridentata. The sequence continues at coordinate 402,463,504 of CP139507.1, forward strand.
ATCACTTTGCCATTTTGCATAAGCACACAGCCCAAACCCTTCTTAGAAGCATCACTATAGATTTGGAAACCTCCAGAACCCGATGGTAAAGTTAGAATAGGTGCAGACACCAATCGCCTTTTCAACTCTTCAAAACTCTGCTCACGTTCATCCGTACAGACAAAATTTTCACCCTTCCACATCAGTTGAGTCAATGGCAAAGCCAACTTAGAAAATCCTTCCACAAAACGCCTGTAGTAGCCAGCTAATCCTAGAAAACTCCTGACTTCAGTCACAGTGGTAGGTCTCGGCCACTTGGTGATAGCCTCAACTTTAGATGGATCCATGGTGATACCATCTGCAGACACAATGTGACCAAGGAAAGCTACTTGGTTCAGCCAGAACTCACACTTAGAAAATTTCGCGAATAATTTCTGCTGCCTCAGGATACCCAGCACAATACGCAAATGTTGCTCGTGCTCCTCGGACGATTTAGAATATACCAGGATATCATCGATGAAAACAATGACGAATTTATCAAGAAATTCATTGGAAAACCCGATTCATTAAATCCATAAACACATAGGAGCATTTGTTAAGCCAAAAGGCATAACCAGAAACTCATAGTGTCCATAACGGGTGCGGAAAGCAGTTTTAGATACATCCTGCTCTTTGACTCGCAATTGGTGATAACCAGATCGCAAGTCGATTTTGGAGAAGACTTTAGCTCCATGCAACTGATCAAACAAGTCATCAATGCAAGGAAGCGGATAACGGTTTCGAATGGTAATGCGATTAAGCTCACGATAATCAATACACAGACGCATAGACCCATCCTTCTTCTTCACGAAAAGTACAGGAGCACCCCATGGCGAAACACTAGGTCGAATGAATCCACAGTCCAGCAACTCTTCCAGTTGCTCCTTCAACTCTTTCAGTTCAACAGGTGCCATCCGGTACGGAGCCTTAGAGATAGGTTCGGCGCGGGAATTAGATCAATAGAAAATTCCACTTCTCTAGCCGGAGGAAGACCAGGAAGTACTTCAGGAAAAACGTCAGCAAAATCCCGAACAATGGGAACACTAGAAATATCCGGACTCTCAACAGACGAATCCTTAACCGAGGCTAGATAACCTTGGCAACCATGAGACATCAAGGTTCGAGCTTTCAAGGCAGAAATGATTTTAACAGTTTTAAGAGGACGAGATTCATGGTAAATGAATTCAGGATTATTCAGGTCACCAAAAATCACATTTCTGGCGTGGCAGTCAATGGTTGCTCGATGGAAAGCCAACCAATCCATACCCAGGATGACATCAAAGTCAATCATGTCCAGAGGAAGTAAATTCGCCGGACGAACCCGATCATCGAAGCGTAACGGACAATTCAAATATTCATGGTAGATATAGCAATTGGGTTATTTAGTGGTGTTGAAGGTATGTTCAGTTTCTTAGCCAATTTCATAGATATGATAGAATGTGTTGCTCCAGTGTCAAATAACGCGAAAACAGTAAAATCACCAATATACAAAAAGCCGGTAATGGTACCTGTAGCCTTAGCCGCCTGATCCCGCGTAGTAGAAAACACACGCCCAGTATTCGGAGGTGGAGGAGGAGGAGGAAGAAGATAGTTCCTGGCAGATGCAGGATTCTGCTTTGGGCAGTCCTTCACCCGATGATCAGCAGACCCACATCGGAAACACGCACCAGACGCTCTACGACACTCTCCTGGATGACTTTTCCCACAAGTAGTACAGATAGGAGGTGGAGGTAAGTTCCCAGATGAACCCTTCTGAGCACTCGATCCAGAACCACGAGACTGCTGCTGAAAACCCTTAGAAGGCTGATCCTTCCACTGCTTCTGACCATTATTGCGCCCCTGGCGCTCATCACCCTGCCTAGGAATCGAACCAGAATCCTGACCCCTAGAATCTGGTCTCCGCTGATCATAGCTCCTACCTGGCTCACCCTGATAATCACGACCACGATCTGACTGACCTCGCTGTTCAAAGCCCTTACCAGAAAACCCCTTGTTGTCCCGATTCTGACTCTGCTGCTGAATCCTGTCGCCATCACGTTTTCGCTTGTAACCCACCTTCTCATGAAAAATCTCGATGTTGCGAGCTGCATCGCAACATGCTGACGGATCAGCGAACTCCTGATTAAGAAGACGATCTAAAACCCAACTCTTCAGTGCCCACTTATAATGCTTAGCCTGATGCTCAGCATCCCCAGCCACCGGACCCACAAAGCTAACCAATCTCTGGAATCGCTCTAGGAATTCCCCTTGCATTCTCAGAATCTAGCTAGGGCAATAGTGTTTACTCCCGAATAAATCTCTGCTGCTCAGACACAGGGAAATACCTATTATAGAACGTAGTACGAAAGTTAGCCCAAGTACAACCAAGAACATAAGTATCGCCTCCCTTAGCTTCCTTGTGCGCATTCCACCAGTTAAGCGCATCACCCTCAAGCTTAAACGCAGCCAGACGAGTCTTAAACTCGTCTTCACAACCCAGTACCTCAAACAGCTTCTCCATGTGTGTTATCCAGTCCTCTGCAGCATGAGGAGTAGAAGCAGTACTGAAAGACAACGGTTTGAGTTTATTGAAACTCTCAAGCCAACCATTAATGGTAGTGGGTCGGCCCCCACCACCAGTACCACCAGAACCACCAGCACCACTAGAGGGACCAGTACCACCAGAACCACCAGAGGGACCAGCTCCATTTCAGAAATCATTGATCATCCGAGTGATCACCTCGTTAGCATTAAGCCCAGGTAGCAAATTGGCTATAGCATTAGCCACCAACTCCTCCAGGTTAGGGATTTGCTCCTCCCCATCGGAATAGTCACCACGACGAGTAACAACCACCTACAGGATTTTCAAACGATTAGAAAGATCGAACAGGAAATGATAGAGCAAAAGAAAAACATGGCAGAGCAGGACAGGAAAAGAGAGTACGCGAAAGGAAACCTAATGTATACCCAATCCTCACAGGTCGATAGCCTAAGCTCTAAGGTTATTATGAAAACCTGGATCTGATACCATAAATTGTAACACCCCAACCCGACAAGGGTAAAGATATCACAACAATGGTGGCATATCAGAAGTCACAGAACATTCAATAAATAAAAACATCATAAGTCTTAACATTAAATCCAAAATAAGTCAACATGACTTAAATCAAAATGCAAGACAAAATAACTGAAGTACAAAATCCATTATTCAATTGCCTAAACAATGGCATATCAAAATAAATAGAAGTTCAAATGGTAAAGCTAAATAACTAAGGTCAACTCCGAAATAGATCGCTCTCATCCCAAAGCTAAACCCAGCTCCTAGCTTAAGTACCTGCCGCAGGAAAAGAAATGCGGCTGAGCTTCAAAAGCTCAGTGAACAGATATATAGATAACAGAAACAAATAACAGGTAGCAAATACAAAAGCAAATCAGGAATACAAAATCATACCGATACGAAGTCAAAATGAAAGGAATGAGAAATGGATCATGAATAAAAGAAAAGAACAAAAGTGAATAAGATTTAAGAAAAACAGGAACACAGGAATCTATCACGAGCCAGATGACTGACAATACCATAGCATTACTAATATAATAAAACAAACCTGTGTAGAGTGATCAGCTCTCAGACAAAGTGAAAGACGTGTATCGCACACACAATCAGTCACCAGATATAATAACCATAAACACATAACATATACAGATAACAGGTCAAATCTAGGATGCACCCATACGCCCCCGCAGACAAATCAATAATAATAATCATAATGGCCATAGCAAATAATAAATAAGGGACGGAACAGGTCATCACTCTCCTGCCCTAGAGTCATGTCAGAGGTGCGTCAATGACATGGACATGAAACCCTCATGCCTAGTGATTGGCTCGTAATATCAAACTGTAGGTCAAAAGTCAAATGTACTAGCATAATCAAAAGTTATATCTTAAGGGTACATGGCAAAAGATTCAAATCAAAGATCACATCGAAAGTTCACAAACAAAAGGGAACATAGCAGTGGTATCGGGAATCCTAATAAGGAAATGAATTCTGAAGGAAAAAGGGAATGAAAAGCCCTTACTGAAAGGACGGAATATCTGTACCTTATTAGCACAGCAGAAAGAAAGCAAACACGAAGCAGAAATTAGGGCTTCTCCTTCTTCACACCTAAAGAAGTAGAAGACGAATTACAAAATATTCAAACTCAGATTATTACTTCAAGTTTACTTTTCCATTTTAAGTAACTTTCTATTTTTAGTAACTTTCCAGATTTAGTAACTTTCTATAATTAATAGATTTTCATATTTAGTAAGATATAAATATTCCAGATTAGGTTAAGTCTTTATTTCCAGATTATTATGGAATTAAGGTACCTTTTATCAAGTTACAAAAGTTTAGGGTTAATTATAACAATTTTACATAGTTTAGGGTTTTAATTGTAAATTCATTAGATTCAAAGGTTTAAAATGAAAATACTTTAAGTTACTGATTTAAATACTCATATTATTCAGAATGACGTTTTAATCCCTTTAGTTTCCCAGTTTACAGTTTATACCCTTTAGTTATATAATTTACAAAACAAACCCTACATATACATAATTCATGTTTTAATCCCTATGATACTTATATTTACCAAACAAGTACTTTATTTTACAAATTTACAGAACATCACCTCAGAATTATATGAAGTACGAATTAGACCCTTAGAATTTAGTAATTACACAATTGGTCCCTTAACTTTACAAAACTTACAATTTAAATCATAATTTATTTATAATTACATACCAATCCCATAAATACTCAAAATTACACATTATACTCTTTATGACATTATTTACACAAAATAACTCCAAGTTTAAAGAACTTACACTTATTAGTCCCTCTACTTTAATTAATTACAAATCGACCCTTATAAATATAATTAATTCATTTTCTTGCAATATTTACACTTAGGACCCTCAAGTTATATTTTTCCCACATTCCTACTGACTTATATGACATTACAAAAATATCCCAGAAGTTTCAAAGTTGGCAAAACAAACCCTTATACTTTTAAATACCAATCGTATAGCCTTTTAATTTGCAAAACCAAACCCTGCTTTCATATAATCATTAAACCATCATGATACCATCATTGAAGCTCTAATTACATCATATCTAATAATATAAAACCTAACCCTAATGCATTCTAGGGTTTCTTCTTAATTTTCTTTATTTTCCTTTAAATCCGATTATAACCAACAATTTGCATCAATTATTTTGAGCTTCTATAAATCATGTGGTTATTTTTATAAACTTATATTATTAGTATAGAACATGTAAAAATTATGGTTACACTCCAAAAAAATCGTATGACACTATTTGGAATTTATGTGTGTTTTATCTCTTGTAATTTCGTACGCATGATTTAGCTTGCATGATTCATGTTTAACATTTTTACTGAGTTATATTCGACATAAAGATCATTAGAAAAATGCTAGATCAATTATACAACTTAAGAATTAGTCGTGGGATTTTTATACCTATCGAGCGCAAAGGATCGAACAAAACAAAACACCACGATCAAGCGAAGGCTTCCACAACTCGAATCCTATTTTTTGTGGCTCCTTTACACCTTGATGAACTCCAGAAAAATGCTTGCTCAAGTCCAGAAGATCGAATGGAGGCTTGGTCGAATTTAGTGTGTGTCGATATTAGGGTTTTCGGAAATTAGGGTTTTGCAAAATAATGTGTTTGTTTTAAGCTTATCAAAACCGACTAGGAGGGGGATATAGATCCAGATTTTCAGCCCAAAGGTTATCCCAATATCACACTTTTATTTTGTGTATAATTCCTTAAATTAGTTTTGGTACTTATCTAATTAAAAGGATTTTACAAAATATATATATTAAGTTTATTTAATTAATTTCGGATCATGTATATATGTATACGTGATTTTGTGATTTTTGGACATTTAATATAACGTAATGTTGTCCCAAAAATTTATTTACTTGATATGTAGATCGTTTTCAGAAGTTTGGAATTGTTTCAGAATTTTATAAGTTATTTATTTAGGTTTTATAGCTTCAGGGGTAATTTGGTCTTTTTACAGGTTATCTGAATTTCAGGTATTACATTTATCATGAGGAGTTCTCCAGTGAACTCTCTCATATTATATCTCCTCCGGAATATGATCATTTCTATTTTGATCCTGAGGATGATTCTAGTGTGGGGGGAGGTGTACGTAATCATAAGAATGTGCTTATTGATAAAATCATCCCAACCCTCCCTCCCGTTGAAGACAAATTTGCTTCTAATGATGAAGAGTTCTTCCTGATAATCATCATGATATTTTTTCTCTTCATCACATATGGTGTGATTTCTCTTTCCCTTTTCTCCTATGGGAATGAGGACACTATCTTTGACCCCGGTATCTTCCCTGATAGTTTCTACTGTTAAAATACCGTGGGTATCTCGTCGGTGTGGAACTTTCTTATGTTCAAATGTTTATCTAAACACATTGAATGAAAGTCCGATGGAGATGGTTTCTTCCACTTGCTTCCCCATGAACCAATGAATTCGGGGTCGAGTCAAGCTAGTGACTCGGTTAACAAAAACATTAGCATTGCATGGGTAAACGCCCATGTTTCTGTCTTCTCTCTTATTTCTAACACTAAGTGTGGGGGAATACCACTGTGCTGTGCTCTTTTGTGTTGTTTGCTCTGATTTTCAGGTTTCCCTTGGATTGTGATGATTGCCGCGCCTGTTTTCAATCCAGCCGCCCAATATCCTATCCTTTTGCTAACAAATATCTAGGGATATCTTTTTAATCCTGTTTGTGAAAATAGAGATTTCTTTCACACACTTGGCTATTAGTATTACCTTTTTACGTTCTAAGTGTCGGCATAATAGCCGGTACTTTGAATATTGAGGGCAATATTCAATTCTAAGTGTGGGGGGGGGGGGGGAATTCTCTCGAATTTTGTCACATATGTACCTTCTAGTGCCCTAGTACCCCCGTTTTGCCCAAAATTTTAATTTTTTTTCGTTTTTAGATAAGAAATTGCAATAAAAAAGAAGAAATGTTTAGTCTTGATTAGGTTAGAACAAAGGAAATCCCGACTCTGCCAGAGTATTGATCTGGCTGCTTCCTTAACGATTAGACTAAGGTTTTACAATATGTGCAAATGAAAATGCTAAGCGTAGAATAGTTGGTTTTCTTTAGAGCTTATATAAGTAATCTATGGCTTTTCCTCACAGGAGATAACTAATCTGACTTAATTAGTGCTTATTTTTCAAAAATTTGATCACACAAAATCATTTTTCTATACGAGTCTGAAAAATACTAGTTCAAAGCTTTATTTAAACTTCGGAACAAGCATATGTCATAATAATGTAAAAGTTAAGTAATAAATGTATGTACTAAAAAGGCTACGGTTCAAAATCGGCCCTTGGATTCTTATTTCCGGAAGGCGTTTTGGTCTTGGCTACCCTCTTACACAGGCCCTTGGACCTCTAATTCAGGAATGTGTGAGGTCTTGGTCTAACACCCTTGGATCCTCATTTCAGGAATGTTTAGAGTCTTGGAATTCTCCGTTGTAACAGCCCTTGGACCCTTTATTCCAAAAGGTGTAAGATCTTGGTTCCCGTGAAACTCCGTTAGTTTATATTGCACAAGTAAAAAAAAAAAAAAAAAAAAAAAAAAAAAAAAAAAAAAGTGATGAAAAAATGAGAAAATAAAAAGGAAATAAAATGGAATGATATTGCAAAATGCAATAAATTTTGAAGCTTGCTTGTTGTGAATTTTAAATCTATCTTCTAACTAGTATTAGTCAAAGTTTTATAAAAACGTCGATTTTTGTTATCAAAATTTTAAAAATCAAGCACTGTCACCTAAACTTGAATATATGCGGGAGTGACAAGTTAAGTTTCGACTTACATAGATTATTGGTATAAGTAGTGTTAGCATTTTACAAAAGCATTTGCACATTAAGTTTAAGCTTAGTTGGGAGTATAAAAAAGAGGATGACGATTACAATTCCCTGGAAACACCCATTTTGTGTGAATCCTGTTCCATGATAACATTTTTGGAAATCAAACATGTTATATATTTTTATTATAGTTTAAAGGGGCAATTGCATATATACCCACTAAAACTTGCATATTTGCATATATACCCAAAACATGCTTAACTTGCATTGTAAATCATGCATTGAAAACTTGTATTTTGGGGAAATATGCAAGTTTTTGAGTTTTAGTGGGTATATTTGCAATTCTCCCTAGTTTAAATTTCTGGCATCATATAAAAATTTAAGACGAGGTATACTTGGCATTCTTTTGATCCTTTCATTACTTTATATGATCGGATTGCTAGGGACTAGCAATAGCTTAGTGTGGGGGATTGATGAGTGTGTAAATACTCATCATTTTATACCCATAATAGACACTAAAATGACCAAAAACACCTAATATATATTGCAGATATCCTTGGTTTGTGTTTTATGTGTTTCAGGTACTGAATGATTGAAAACGGAACAAAAACGAATATTTTTGGATCGACTCGACAACAATTTATCATGTGAAGACAAAAGTCAAAGACAAAGTCAAAGTCAACCCCCAAAAATACCAAAATGACACAAATGGTCCCTGGAAATAATTTTCTGAATTGGCATGATTAGTCCTTGGATTTTCAGAATTGTACAACATTGGTCCTCGAAGTTTAACTAAAATCCAAATCTAATCCTAAACTACTAAACCTAGCTACAAACTTAACCCAACCCAGCCCAACAAATAAACCCAAGCCCAATCATTAAACCCGATCCAACCCACCCTTTTAACTAAAACCGTTTGACTTCGGTCAAACCTTCCCTCAAAACCGTTTACCGCCCAAAACCATACCAGAAACCACCACCATCCACCGCCTTATCCCTGACACATCCACCCCTCCTCCTATCCCACTTTACCAAACAAGCCAAGAAACATTTAATGGTCCTTCCTCATCACACTCCATTAGAACCAAGTGGTTTAGCCACTCACACCAGTTTTCCCGCCAAAATTGGTTTCAACGAATGAGATGATTTCAAGGGCATCCAAAGGTCAAGAAATGATCAGAGAACAAGACAAGACTTATCCCACTTAGTTTTAGCATAAATAGAACCACAATGTAGCCTATTAGCGAAGTAGTTAATTTAGCAGTAATCGTATTTCATATTCAGTCATTGTAATTTTGTAATTTCAAGCTTCCAGTTGTTAATTCAAGTCAAATTCAGTCATATTATTCTAATTTCAAGTAATCTTATACTCATTGTCAGTTATGCTAAATTTCAAGTTGTCTGTTAATTCAAATTAAGCTCAAGACCTATTTAGAAACAATCATAAACACTCCTTACCCTTGCTATAAGCTTATACAAGCTTATAATAGCTTTTTGTAAGCTTATATTAGTCACCAGCTGTCCTAAATTCAAAAGATGAAAAAAGTCAATGAAAGTCAAACTGGGTCCAAATAAGCCCTTTTGGTGAAATAAGCTATTCTGGAAGGCTAAAATTTGGTTTCTAGCTTGTTTTTGACAAGCTAGGTGTGTCCTGATCATAAGTTCCATTGTTTGATAGCATATCAGTTGTAAGCAATTTTCATAATTTCTAATTGTTTTCTTAAAGTTACTGTTCCATAGCTTTTTAGAGCTTATTTCTTTAATTTATGCTTATTGATAGTTTATAAGTATTTATTTTCTGTTTCATTAGTTTAATATAGCAACTGTTATAGTTTTCTAAAAAAATCAATAAAAAGACCATAAAAAGCTTAAATAAGTTATAGCTTATCTCAGTGCTTAATTCTGTTAGAAAAATACTTCTTAGTGCTTAATTACCCTAGATCAATCTTTATATACCATAAACCTAGCTTAAACAGACCTGTGCTAGTTCAAAACCAAGACAGACCCTCATAAAGGGCTGTTTGGGTCAATAGGTCAAACTAGCTTGTTATTGTTCATTTGCAATAAGTCCAAGTTTAATCCAGCTTAATTTATTCCATATAAGTTGTTTCTAGGTTCTTTTTAGCCAATTAAATAGAAAAAATAGTTTTGAGCCATCTGTGGCAATATTAGACACTCAATTGATCAAATAAGCCAAAATAAGCCATAAGCTCATTTGGACTTTACTTTTGGATTTTCTGAGGTCCTTTGGATCCATTTAGTAGATACACAAAAGACTAGTTAAGTCTCCCTTTGGTTTGTGCCCTCTACACACACCTTGTGTAACACCCCAACCCGACAAGGGTAGAGATGTCACAATAATGGTTTCATATCAGAACAAACACAAGCATATGACATAAATAATACAATTGAATTTCAATGGTTACAATGGAAAATCTGAAACTACAAGGTTATAATACAATAATTTCTAAGTCTAATTATAAATTCTTCTAGTCATCTTCAATAGCTAGTAAGGTCTTCTAAGTCCAAGATACTCTCCACTCATACCCAGCTTCCAAACTAAACCTGCCGCAGGAAAAGAAATGCGGCTGAGCTACGAAAGCTCAGTGAACAGATATAACGATAACAAAGCAGTAATACAGGATAATGAACAGTAAATGAAATATGAAACAGTCAGAGTTAAGGCATAAGTACATTGTAACAGTAATGAAAGGTAAAGGTTACAAGGTGCGGGAAAACAGAAATCCTCTACGAGCCCAAATAAAATCAAATCAAATATCAGGGTGTATGGAGGGGAGACCTCAGCATACCAAGTACAGGGTGAGGGGATAACCTCTAGGGGTTGGAGTCATGAGCTCCCAGGATGTGAAAGACGTGTATCGCACACACCATCAGTCACCAAGTATAACAGGTAATATAACAAATCAAGTCAGGTCAAATCTAGGATGCATCCATACGCCCCAGGTGGCCAAAGTCTGCCTCTACGTAACAAATCAAATCAGGTCAGGGACGGGACAGGTCATCACTCTCCTGCCCTAGAGTCAAGTCATCGGTGCATCAATGACAGGGACATGAAACCCTCATGCCTAGTGGATGGCTCGTAGTCTCAAACTGTGGGTCAAGGTCAAATATCAAGTATCAAGTATCAAGTATCAGGTTTCATATCCAGAGGTTCAGGTCAAGTTTCCAATTCAAGTGGTTCAAGTCAAGCTCATATTAAGGTTCAAGACAGGAGATCAATGCAAGGGTTAAAGTAAAGGTTCAAATCAGAAGGTTCATATCAGAGGGTTCAATATCAGAAGGTCCAATATCAGAAAGGTCAAGTATCAGAAGGTTCATATCAATTTGTTAAAAAGTAATCCTTAGAAAATGGCTTTCATAAAAGTGATCTTTAAAAACAGTTTTCATAAAGAAAGTCTTTAAATGTAGTTTTCAAAACATTTTCATATGTAATTAAGAAAAGTTTTTACATCCTGTTATAAAATCCTATGAACCTTCAAGGTATCCAAGGGTTTTAAATATTCATGTTACAAGGTGATGAACTGGTTATATCAAGTATCAAAAGAAACATAGCAAGGTTCACGAATCAAGGAAAGCATAGCAAAAGCATAGATTCATTAAGAAAGCCCCAGATACAAGGCTCAGATCATAATCAAACCAATATAAACAGATGTAAGTGAAACATGAAGAACGAATCAAAATATAAAGGAACATAGCAATGGCTTAGGGAATCCTATAGTGAATCAAGATCAAAAGTCAAGAGAAGGACACCCTTACTGAGAAAGGGTAGAATATCTGTACCTTATACCGCAAGTGCAAACATATCTAGAAATATAAAGATCGGAAACAACTCCATCTTCAGCGAATCTACACGAATACATGATCGTCTTATTATTAATATCTTCTTCAAATCAGATTTCTCATTTTAGTCGGCTTTCCATTTTTAGTAACTTTCCATTTATAGCAGGTTTCCAAAATTAGCAAGTTTCCATTTTTAGAAAGTTTCCTTATTTAGCAAGTTTCCAAAAATAGAAAATTTCCACAAGGTAATTAGGTTAAGTCATTTATTAAATATTATTATGGAAATAGGGTTCATTTTAGCAAGTCATGATAGTTTAGGGTTCATTATGACAACTTTCTATATATTAGGGTTTCAAATGTAAATATGCCAAAGTTAAGGTACAAAATGCAAATATTACAAGTTATTCATTTTAATCCATAAGTTTCCCATAATTACAAATTTTAATCCTTTAGTTTTGGAAAATAAATAAATAACACCTTTTTAATATCTTTACACTGAAACAGATTTTTCGTATGCACTGGACCTGTTTCAAATAATTTATGAATCATATTAGAACTCCGAAATAAAATTCCCAAAAATTTTCAGAGAACCCTATATGCCCCTAGTAATTTAGCTAATTTTTCTAGATTTTATTAACTAGTATAGGTACGACTGAAAATCCATTTCCCTAACATGTTCCATGATCGGATCTGATGAAACACCCAAAAAGTAATTAATTCACTACTCCATCTAGAAAATTTATAAAATTCTACAAAAATTCCAGTAACTAGTAGACATATCAAATATTACCCAGTTCAAAGGACACCTTCTAATTCGACAAGGATTGAAAATGATAAATGAAAAACACGGACTGTTTTTCCAGACATACGAATTCGTTTTGACACTTAATTTTCTAAAAATCAAAAAGTGGTCTTTCAGGCTTCTAAAAATCACAAGGTTAATTTCTACAGAAAGCTCTTACATTGAATTAAATTCTAGACTCAAGAAACTCCCAAAAACACTTAGTTATCATCAAGATTCAATTAATTAAAGTCGGTCTAATTTCCTGATCAGAAAACTGGTTCATTAATTCATGTTATCTTTTAGGGTTTTTGGTTCGTTTAATTCCAAACGACCTTAGTAGCGTGCATGGATCATTATAACCATTTTACATAGATCATATATGATGTAAAGAGTACTAGAAAAATACCAGATGGGTTTCAAAATGATCGGATCTAGTGCAGAATATTTACACCTCTCGGCTAGCAAAATACGATACAAAGAAAACTCCCACGCGTACACCAGCTATCCCAAGACCTTAAGGCTATTTTTCCCACCTTCTCTAGACTTGATAGAACCCAGGAAAAATAAGAACCAGCCTCCAGAAATTCGTATGGTGATGGAGAGAGTTTTTGTGTCGATTTAGGGATTAAAGAATGTATAAAAAGGAAACAATTATAAAACCGTGTATAGAATGGAGGGGAGGGCATGGATTTCGGCCCAAGGTGATAAAATGAGATCAAATTCTGATTTGTGATTGATTTCCTATTAATTGTGATACTTATCTTATTTTTATTTGATTTAAAATGATTAACAAAATAAATAAATACATTTTCGGCCCATGTATATTTTCTATAAGGTGACAAGTATTTTTTTGTACATGTACCATATTAAAATGTTCATGCAAAAATCATCTTACTTCATATGTTGTTAATTTCCAGGAGTTTGTGCCCTCTGCACACACCTTGATCTCCCCTGCACCATCTAGCATATCAGCAGACCCTAGTTACACCCTCTTTTTATCAGCTTATTTATAAGCTAATATTAAGTCATTAAGTTCTGATTTTTGGTTTATATTAAGTTCATAGTATAAGCTTAATCTGTTTTTACTTTTTAGGCGATAGCTTATAGTTTTTGATAGCTTTTAGCTAGCTAAAAAAACACCACATACCATCCTTATGCCTGCAGCATCAGTCCACTCTTGTGCTTATTTGCTTAGCTCAGTGCTTATTTCTGAGTATTTGTGGCTTTTTCTTGTTCATCTTAGGTTATTATACTTGTCTCAGCTTATTTCCACTTTGCTTTAGCTTATTATATAGCTTTTCAGCCTTTTAGCAAAAAACCTTGGGCTTATTCCCATTCTTACCCACTGATCAGCAATCATAAGCTGATTTCTGGGCTTATTTGAGGTTTTCATAAAAAGTGTTGGTTATAAAATTTGCTTATTGCCTTGTGCTTAATCAGTTTCAATAAGAAAATTCCAAAAATAAAATAGTTAAAAAAATAGCATTGCTGGGATTCGAACCCTGACCACCCAGCTCACCACACACACACCTTACCGTTTGCCCTTGGGACTTTTCTGGTTAACTTCTACACCCATTAATACTTAACCCCTTTTTCCATTTTAAGCTATCCGAACCTTTTAGCTTATTACCAGCTTATCCCAATAAGCTGGCATCTTTTTTATATTTTTCCTAGGCTTGTTTTAGCATAAAGTAATTTCACAAAAATTTTCAGAATTTTTAGAATAGTTTTAATATTTTTTATGCATTTTTCTTTTTAAAACAGTTTTTAATTCATAATAAAAAATATATAAATCAGAAAAATATAAATCTTTTTTCTAAAATTTTCTTTTATCATTTATAACTTAGGAAAAATAATTTGGTACTTTAGGATTTATTTTTATAGATTTCACTTTTTAATCCCGTTTTTAGAATTTCCGTTTCGCGTTTTTAATATAATTTGTTTTAATCTTAATTTTATTTTGAGAATTTGTTTCTCATTATTCAATTAGAATATAATAAAATCAAAATTTCATATCCCAATCATCAGTCACTCTAATTCCAAACCTTACACGATTGTCTATTCCATTCTCGCTGGGACACGACCCGGGTAATCACTTACCTGGTATCACACACACATATCACAAACGTGAGTTTTTGCAAGTTAGCCTTTTACCTAAAGGGTTGGTTTGTCTTTATTCACGTGTATCCGTCTGATATTTATATATATACACCTTAGCACGGATCAAATTTTGGCGCCGCTGCCGAGGAGGTTGTGTTGCGACAATATCGTTTAGGTCTAAAGGATTAGTTACTTGAGATCCTTCTTTCAAAAGTTTCCACTTTCATAAACATATAAAATACAAAAATATTTTTCATTTCTTTTTATATATATTATCATATAAAAAAAACAAAAACCCAAAAACATTTTCCGTTTTATTGTTAAATAAAAGATAAAAGCAAAATCAATATAATATTCCTCAACTTGGAGTATTATCATAATAAGTTCCCAAACATCAGATTAAAACTTGCCTTTGTGTCGCTTGCGAATTCGGCTCACCTTTGATTGTTAAACAAACTCTAACGGAGGTTTTAGGAGGTTTGGCATTAAATTGACAAACCGAAAGGAGCTTGTTTTTAAGGAGCATTTATTGCCCACCTTTGCTCCTCCGCTACTCTGTGCGTTTTTCTTTCAGAGAGCTACCGTACGCTTGTTGATTTAAGGTTTAAGTTCCTTGTGTTTTGCTTCGATCTTGATTTAATTGAATTATTATATTTAGTGCATGCGCACTCGTTCTTCTACGTCGACAAGTCCTTTACGTGAACTCGTAGATATTCCTAGAAGACGTAATCGTAGACGTACTGCCCGAATAGTCGAACCCGAGATTCGTACTATTCCCATTGATAAAATGGCAGACAATCGAACAATGGCTGAGATGCTCCAAGCACCCACCGAGGGTTACGGAGATGCCATCGTTTTACCACCAATCGAATCTGATCATTTTGAATTGAAAACGCATTTGATTCAACTCGTGTCTACAAACCAATTCCACGGGTTTGAACGAGAAGATCCGTATGCACACATCCGTTGGTTCAACAAGTTGACCTCTACAATCAATTACAAGGATGTGCCGCAAAAGGTTATCAAATTGATGCTATTTCCGTTTTCACTCGAAGGGGCAGCCCGGATTTGGCTGGAAAAAGAACCCCCTCGATCCATTGAAACTTGGGAAGATCTCGTACAGAAATTTGTCAATTATTTCTTTCCTCCTTCAAAGACGACTAATCTGAAAAATAAAATTTCTGGATTTCGTCAAGGTTTCGATGAAAACTTCGGAGAGGCATGGGACCGATTTAAAGATCTCCTAAGAAAATACCCGCATCATGATTTCACAGAGCTACAACAGATCAATACGTTTTATAATGGGTTGAATGGAAACGATCAAGATTCTCTTAACGCTGCCGCCGGCGGCAATATCTTGAATCGTCGACCTAAAGATGTGCTTGAAATTTGCGAGAATAAATCAAAAGTTCCTATTTCTCGAAACAAAGTGAATGTTCCTATCACTCCTGCTTCTTCATCCGGTAACTCATCAGAGTTAACCGCACCGTTTGCCGCTCTAACGGACGCAATTCGTTGCATGATGAAGGAAGTAAAAGAAATTAAGAGTGAAATTCATAAACCGGAATAAATCAAAGCCATAAACAAAGTGTGTGAAACTTGTGGTGGCCCGCATGCGTATTACGATTGTCAAGCAACCGATGTTTCTGTTTACCAAGCTCCCGTAGCTGCAGTAAACTACAATCAAAACCGACCGCATGCTGAAACTTATTACCGAGCACCAAATGCTATGGTACCACCTGGTTTTCCACCCGTGCCAAATCAAAATAATCAAAATCGCTTTGTTCAAAATCAAGGACAAAATTTCAACAATTCTCAGAATTTCAACCAAAACCGTAACAATTTCAACCAGCCTTATCAAGCTCCGAATCAACATGTTTATCAACAACCTCATCAAGCTCCTTTGACTAATGATTTCATGAAAATTACTGAGTCCAGCATGCGTTCAATGCAGACTCAAATCAATAATATGAAAGTCGAGTTGAGAAAGGAAATTGATACTACGATGTCTCGTCAAACAAATGAGTTGAAGAATATGATGGGCAGTTTCATGAATATGAACCTGAACCAAGCTTCTTCATCTTCCGGACGACTTCCGAGCAATACCATTACTAATCCTAATGCTGAGTTGAAAGCCGTCACCACTCGTAGTGGTAAGACGCATAATGGACCCTCGAATCCTATGCCCCCTCCATCGAGGGAAGTGAATCGAGACACCGAGGTGACAATGGACAAGGTGCATTTCTCAAGCCCACGAAGTACCGCACACGTCCAACCTCCAGATGTCCAAATTCAAGTTCCGGAACCCGATGTTCCGAAGACCAATCCTAAGCCTTCAATTCCATATCCTTCGAGGCTTAATGATCAGAAGCTTAAAGATAAAACGAATCAACAAATGGAGAAATTCTTTAAAATCTTCAGTGATTTGCACTTTGACATAAGCTTCGCAGATGCTCTCATTCTTATGCCCAAATTTGCATCTATACTCAAAAGTTTGCTAAACAACAAGGATAAGTTGTCTGAGATGGCAAAGACCCCACTAAACGAACAGTGCTCAGCGGTTCTCCTCAAAAAGCTTCCCGAAAAGCTCGGAGACCCCGGCAAGTTTTTAATCCCATGTGATTTCTTGGGGATGGTTTAGTGCTCAGCCTTGGCCGATCTTGGCGCAAGCATTAACCTTATGCCACTCTCAGTATGGGAGAAATTATCTCGTCCAAAGCTTACATCGACTTGCATGACACTCGAGCTAGCGGACCGTACTATAAAACGTCCACTTGGAATAGCCGAGGATGTCGTTGTGAAAGTAGGAAAGTTCCATTTTCCTACTGATTTCGTTGTGGTAGACTTTGATGCTGATCCTCGAGTTCCACTCATACTGGGGAGAGCTTTCTTAAGAACGAGTCGTGCTGTCATTGATGTATATGCCGAAGAATTATCCATTCGAGTTGATAATGAAGCCATCACGTTTAACATTAATCAGGGCTCTAAATCTCTAACAACCAAATGCAATGTTGCTACGGTTGATCAAAAATCTGATTCCGAAATTGCTTCCAAAATAAGTGATTCGATGCTTTCAAGATTCACGGTTAAGAGTCCTTCACAAAAACGTGTTGAGCTCAAACCGATGAAAATTACTCCTGGTTCGAGCAAATGGTTTAAAGTTGTGCTACAGAAGTTAAGAGTGTTTTTGACTACGATGAACAAGAATCGGAGATCACATCGGAAGTGGTGAAAATTGCTAGCTCTAAGAGGACACCACTTGTCGCACCTCCAGAATCGGTTTATCGTGTTGAAAATTTTGATTCTGTGGATGAAACTAAAAATCTCACTCCTTATTCTGCACCAGTCATTTTCGACTCTTCCCATCCTTCTCCTCCGCTTGAGGGAAGTGATATCTCTATGGAAGAGCTCGAGGTTTTCTTGTTTGATGCTCCAATTTCGCTGGAAATTGTTGAGCCTGATTGTGATCCGGGGGGAGATGCTCATTTGTTATAAAAAATGGTGTTTGATGAACCATTATTTTCCTTCCCCTCGAAGGATGTTGTTGTTAAAAATAAGCCGTTATATCCTCTGGAGCTCGAGCTCGAGGATTTTGTTCCCGAATATGAGAGTTTTATCTTTGATGACAAAGAAGAAAGTAGTGGCAATCCCACTCCTCATTCTGATTTTTCTCTCCCAGCTTATGAAGCCTTTTGCGTTGATATCGATCATTCGGAAGAAGTGGGAAGTGGCAGTACCACTTCTCATTCTCAGATCTCTCTTCCCGAGTATGATGCATTTCATTTTGATATGAATGATCTTTATCATGAGGAGTTATCCAGTGAACTCTCTCATATTATATCTCCTCCGAAATATGATCATTTCTATTTTGATACTGAGGATGATTCTAGTGTGGGGGGAGGTGTACGTAATCATAAGAATGTGCTTATTGATAAAATCATCCCAACCCTCCCTCCCGTTGAAGACAAATTTGCTTCTAATGATGAAGAGTTCTTCCTGATAATCATCATGATATTTTTTCTCTTCATCACATATGGTGTGATTTCTCTTTCCTTTTTCTCCTATGGGAATGAGGACACTATCTTTGACCCCGGTATCTTCCCTGATAGTTTCTACTATTAAAATACCGTGGGTATCTCGTCGGTGTGGAACTTTCTTATGTTCAAATGTTTATCTAAACACATTGAATGAAAGTCCGATGGAGATAGTTTCTTCCACTTGCTTCCCCATGAACCAATGAATTCGGGGTCGATTCAAGCTAGTGACTCGGTTAACAAAAACATTAGCATTGCATGGGTAAACGCCCATGTTTCTGTCTTCTCTCTTATTTCTAACACTAAGTGTGGGGGAATACCACTGTGCTGTGCTCTTTTGTGTTGTTTGCTCTGATTTTCAGGTTTCCCTTAGATTGTGATGATTGCCGCGCCTGTTTTCAATCCAACCGCCCAATATCCTATCCTTTTGCTAACGATATCTAGGGATATCTTTTTAATCCTGTTTGTGAAAATAGAGATTTCTTTCACACACTTGGCTATTAGTATTACCTTTTTACGTTCTGAGTGTCGGCATAATAGCCGGTACTTTGAATATTGACGGCAATATTCAATTCTAAGTGTGGGGGGGGGGGGAATTCTCTTGAATTTTGTCACATATGTACCTTCTAGTGCCCTAGTACCCCCGTTTTGCCCAAAATTTAAATTTTTTTCGTTATTTAGATAAGAAATTGCAATAAAAAAAAAAAGAAATGTTTAGTCTTGATTAGGTTAGAACAAAGGGAAACCCGACTCTGCCAGAGTATTGATCTGGCTGCTTCCTTAACGATTAGACTAAGGTTTTACAATATGTGCAAATGAAAATGCTAAGCGTAGAATAGTTGGTGTTCTTTAGAGCTTATATAAGTAATCTATGGCTTTTCCTCCCAGGAGATAACTAATCTGACTTAATTAGTGCTTATTTTTCAAAAATTTGATCACACAAAATCATTTTTTATACGATTCTAAAAAATACTAGTTCAAAGCTTTATTTAAACTTCGGAACAAGCATATGTCATAATAATGTAAAAGTTAAGTAATAAATGTATGTGCTAAAAAGGCTACGGTTCAAAATCGGCCCTTGGATTCTTATTTCCGGAAGGCGTTTAGGTCTTGGCTACCCTCTTACACCGGCCCTTGGACCTCTAATTCAGGAATGTGTGAGGTCTTGGTCTAACACCCTTGGATCCTCATTTCAGGAATGTTTAGAGTCTTGGAATTCTCCGTTGTAACGGCCCTTGGATCCTTTATTCCGAAAGGTGTAAGATCTTGGTTCCCGTGAAACTCCGTTAGTTTATATTGCACAAGTAAAAAAAAAATGATGAAAAAATGAGAAAATAAAAAGGAAATAAAATGGAATGATATTGCAAAATGCAATAAATTTTGAAGCTTGCTTGTTGTGAATTTTAAATCTATCTTCTAACTAGTATTAGTCAAAGTTTTATAAAAACGTCGATTTTTGTTATCAAAATTTTAAAAATCAAGCACTGTCACCTAAACTTGAATATATGCGGGAGTGAAAAGTTAAGTTTCGACTTACATAGATTATTGGTATAAGTAGTGTTAGCATTTTACAAAAGCATTTGCACCTTAAGTTTAAGCTTAGTTGGGAGTATAAAAAAGAGGATGACGATTACAATTTCCTGGAAACACCCATTTTGTGTGAATCCTGTTCCATGATAACATTTTTGGAAATCAAACATGTTATATATTTTTATTATAGTTTAAATTTCTGGCATCATATAAAATTTAAGACGAGGTATACTTGGCATTCTTTTGATCCTTTCATTACTTTATATGATCGGATTGCTAGGGACTAGCAATAGCTTAGTGTGGGGGATTGATGAGTGTGTAAATACTCATCATTTTATACCCATAATAGACACTAAAATGACCAAAAACACCTAATATATATTGCAGATATCCTTGGTTTGTGTTTTATGTGTTTCAGGTATTGAAGGATTGAAAACGGAACAAAAACGAATATTTTTGGATCGACTCGACAACAATTTATCATGTGAAGACAAAAGTCAAAGACAAAGTCAAAGTCAACCCCCAAAAATACCAAAATGACACAAATGGTCCCTGGAAATAATTTTCTGAATTGGCATGATTAGTCCTTGGATTTTCAGAATCGTACAACATTGGTCCTCAAAGTTTAACTAAAATCCAAATCTAATCCTAAACTACTAAACCTAGCTACAAACTTAACCCAACCCAGCCCAACAAATAAACCCAAGCCCAATCATTAAACCCGATCCAACCCACCCTTTTAACTAAAACCGTTTGACTTCGGTCAAACCTTCCCTCAAAACCGTTTACCGCCCAAAACCATACCAGAAACCACCACCATCCACCGCCTTATCCCTAACACATCCACCCCCTCCTACTATCCCACTTCACCTAACAAGCCAAGAAACATTTAATGCTCCTTCCTCGTCACACACCATCAGAACCAAGTGGTTTAGCCACTCACACCAGTTTTCCCGCCAAAATTGGTTTCAACGAATAAGATGATTTCAAGGGCATCCAAAGGTCAAGAAATGATCAGAGAACAAGACAAGACTTATCCCACTTAGTTTTAGTATAAATAGAACCACAATGTAGCCTATTAGCGAAGTAGTTAATTTAGCAGTAATTGTATTTCATATTCAGTCATTGTAATTTTGTAATTTCAAGCTTCCAGTTGTTAATTCAAGTCAAATTCAATCATATTATTCTAATTTCAAGTAATCTTATACTCATTGTCAGTTATGCTAAATTTCAAGTTGTCTGTTAATTCAAATTAAGCTCAAGACCTATTAAGAAACAATCATAAACACTCCTTACCCTTGCTATAAGCTTATACAAGCTTATAATAGCTTTTTGTAAGCTTATATAAGAAACCAGCTGTCCTAAATTCAAAAGATGAAAAAAGTCAATGAAAGTCAAACTGGGTCCAAATAAGCTCTTCTGGTGAAATAAGCTTTTCTGGAAGGCTGAAATTTGGTTTCTAGCTTGTTTTTGACAAGCTAGGTGTGTCCTGATCATAAGTTCCATTGTTTGATAGCATATCAGTTGTAAGCAATTTTCATAATTTCTTATTGTTTTCTTAAAGTTACTGTTCCATAGCTTTTTACGGCTTATTTCTTTAATTTTATGCTTATTGATAGTTTATAAGTATTTATTTTCTGTTTCATTAGTTTAATATATCAACTGTTATAGTTTTCTAAAAAAATCAATAAAAAGACCATAAAAAGCTTAAATAAGTTATAGCTTATCTCAGTGCTTAATTCTGTTAGAAAAATACTTCTTAGTGCTTAATTACCCTAGATCAATCTTTATATACCATAAACCTAGCTTAAACAGACCTGTGCTAGTTCAAAACCAAGACAGACCCTCATAAAGGGCTGTTTGGCTCAATAGGTCAAACTAGCTTGTTACTGTTCATTTGCAATAAGTCCATGTTTAATCCAGCTTAATTTATTCCATATAAGTTGTTTCTAGGTTCTTTTTTGCCAATTAAATAGAAAAAATAGTTTTGAGCCATCTGTGACAATATTAGACACTCAATTGATCAAATAAGCCAAAATAAGCCATAAGCTCATTTGGACTTTATTTTTGGATTTTCTGAGGTCCTTTGGATCCATTTAGTAGATACACAAAAGCCTAGTTAAGTCTCCCTTTGGTTTGTGCCCTCTGCACACACCTTGATCTCCCCTGCACCATCTAGCATATCAGCAGACCCTAGTTACACCCTCTTTTTATCAGCTTATTTATAAGCTAATATTAAGTCATTAAGTTCTGATTTTTGGTTTATATTAAGTTCATAGTATAAGTTTAATCTGTTTTTACTTTTTAGGCCATAGCTTATAGTTTTTGATAGCTTTTAGCTAGCTAAAAAAACACCACAGACCATCCTTAGGCCTGCAGCATCTGTCCACTCTTGTGCGTATTTGCTTAGCTCAGTGCTTATTTTTGAGTATTTTTGGCTTTTTCATGTTCATCTTAGCTTATTATACTTGTCTCAGCTTATTTCCACTTTGCTTTAGCTTATTATATAGTTTTTCAGCCTTTTAGCAAAAAACCTTGGGCTTATTCCCATTCTTACCCACTGATCAGCAATCATAAGCTGATTTCTGGGCTTATTTGAGGTTTTCATAAAAAGTGTTGGTTATAAAATTTGCTTATTGCCTTGTGCTTAATCAGTTTCAATAAGAAAATTCCAAAAATAAAATAATTAAAAAAATAGCATTGCTGGGATTCGAACCCTGGCCACCCAGCTCACCACACACACACCTTACCGTTTGCCCTTGGGACTTTTCTGGTTAACTTTTACACCCATTAATACTTTACCCCTTTTTCTATTTTAAGCTATCCGAACCTTTTAGCTTATTACCAGCTTATCCCAATAAGCTGGCATCTTTTTTATATTTTTCCTAGGCTTGTTTTAGCATAAAGTAATTTCACAAAAATTTTCAGAATTTTTAGAATAGTTTTAATATTTTTTATGCATTTTTCTTTTTAAAACAGTTTTTAATTCATAATAAAAAATATATAAATCAGAAAAATATAAATCTTTTTTTCTAAAATTTTCTTTTATCATTTATAACTTAGGAAAAATAATTTGGTACTTGTAGGATTTATTTTTATAGATTTCACTTTTTAATCCCGTTTTTAGAATTTCTGTTTCGCGTTTTTAATATAATTTGTTTTAATCTTAATTTTATTTTGAGAATTTGTTTCTCATTATTCAATTAGAATATAATAAAATCAAAATTTCATATCCCAATCATCAGTCACTCTAATTCCAAACCTTACACGATTGTCTATTCCATCCTCGCTGGGACACGACCCGGGTAATCACTTACCTGGTATGACACACACATATCAAAAATGTGAGTTTTTGCAAGTTAGCCTTTTTCCTAAATGGTTGGTTTGTCTTTATTCACGTGTATCCGTCTGATATTTATATATATACACCTTAGCACGGATCAGGGGCCGATTGCCCTATAATTATTTAGGGTTTGGTTTTGTAATTTAATTTGATTAGAAACCCTAGATTAACATGTTTATGTGTTAGTACGCGATCTTGTGGCAACTTGATAATTGTTATGTAGAATCCATGAAAACATGCATGTTTGGCATGGATTCATTGTTGTGATAATTTAAATTGTTTAAATTTGCTATATGCATTAATGGTTAAGTTTTACACATGTAAATTAATTGATAGATGTCGAATTGGGGAAGACTCTAATATATTAAATAATCAATTACGTGCTATGTGGTGTATGTTTAACTATGACTAACGCAATCGATACGTCGATGCATGTGGCTCACTTACCTTTGTAAGTGATAGTATTAATTGAATATATACATTATAAACCTAGAACTGATTATTAATAGGTTTTATCGAATTAATTTGCATGTGGCTAATTGTTTACATAAATTAATTGTTAAGTTATGTGCGTTATTTAGTTGTTTATTTTTATTATTACTTATTTTTTGTTTAATTGTATGACATGTTTTAAGCAAAAAAAGGGTAATTTTTGAATAGAAAATAAATGGACTAAATAATGGCGAAACTTGATGTAATAAATTATGAATCTTGCAAAGTCTTATGTGCCGACAGTGGTTCGCTTCGCACGGTAATTTGCTCCCAGGCGAGACTAGCAAGGTTATAATTTATAACATGGTTTTTAAGACTAAAGTCATAAACTTTTATTTGATTGTTGAGTTTTGTACCAATAGTAAGAACGGCTCACCCAGTTTTGACAAACTATAAGTGGGGTTTAAGGAGGATTGACATTAAATTGTCAAACCAAAAGAGACGCGTTTTTAATTGGCACTTGTGCTGACTTTTGTCTCTCCGCTCATTTGTGCGTCAAATTGGAGCTACCAAGTACGACTATTTATGTACAAAATCACCTTAAGGATGAATTGACCTAAATTCCATGTGCCACTTTATGGTAATTATCCGATTAACTTGGGTCTTTTGACTCATGCAGTAGTAGGATATAGTGGGCGATAATTGTAGGTAATTCTTTGATTGGTAAACCCAATACCTCAATTAAAACTTTGTTGATTTAAATTTTAGTTTAAATTGGTAAATAAAAAGGTTTTGAAAAACTTATGATACGAAGATGTATGCATGCTTCTTCGTACATATTTTGATTGACACATCAAAATTAGTACCCTTTAAAATTAAGTTAATGCCATCTAATTAAAAGAACACTTGAAGTGGTAATTTAGTCATGTGAGAGCTTGGACTAGATTACAATGGAAAGGTAATTTTCATATTTTCATTACTAGCAGATCAACTGATGTAATGGGACTATGGTAATTTACAGTTTTTAATTAGATGACTTAATTGAGTTGTAAGTGAGAGCTTGGACTCAAGGCATAAGATGAGGATAAAACATGCTTATATTGAAAATTGTTTGCCAAAATAAATCCCGTAAAGATCTAGGAACTGGAAATTGTTTGCCAATTTTTGTTCGACAATTACCTTGTTGAATACTTTCATTACTAGCATATCAACTGATGTAATGGAATTATGTAAATTAGGATCCTAGCTTTAAGAAAATTCTACGGTTCATATGAATATAAACCAATGGGTATTTAATTTTCTTAAAGATTGTATTATCGAAAATACTAAAATTGAATTTTGTAAATTCTTTTAATGTATTAATGCAACATTAAACCGTAAACGTGGGATATTCTTTTATTAGTAAATTGATCTACACCCATGAGAGAAGCGTGAGACTTAATCCTATTCTTTTTCATGAATGAAAAATATATGATAGGAAAATTAGAATTGTCTAAATTCTAAATACATAACTCATAACAACCTTCAATAGTTAGGAGAATTGCACATTTTCCATAGAGATTTCATTACACTCTTTCGGTAATTGAATTCTCATATAACAAATATGACATTTAGTTAACTGAAAAACATGTGTAACTTTTTATGAGTTATTAAATTAGAAGCTAGACTAATTACCGCAAAATGGAAAAAGACAAACTAGTATATTTTATCTAGTTGTTTTGTTTTGACCATTTAAAGGTGCTACATACCATTGTGGGGATGGTAGACCTATTAAGGAAGAAATTGCACGCCCAATTTTTCAAGTTAATTGCGTTGATGGTGTAACAACCGACAAATTTTTTAAACTTGTTTTACGAGCCAAAACAATAATTTTGATTCTTCCTTAGCTTTTAAACCTCTTTGAAACCAGAACTGATAAGTTAAACTGAAATCCGGGACGGATTTCCAAATATGATGTATTTGCTGTAACACCTGGTAAATTTCCTAAACCTATTTTACAAGTCAAAACACTTACTTCTCATTTTCTTTAACTTTTGAACTTCTTTGAACTTGTTTGGGTCTGAAAAACTATGAATATCTTGTTTAATGTGAGCGTTATTCCCTTATTGAACCAGCACAACTTGGAAAGCACAAAACATATCGTATTTGCCAAATATATTTATTTCTTGAAAGTACCGCATATTTATACTCGTTTTCGTTGGAAAAAATATTTCATGAACAATGGCGCAAGTTTCGTTGATTTTTGAGTCCGTTTGTTATGTCGAATGGGTCCCGCAGTGTTTATTGCAAAAGATTAGCCAATATGGCGAAAATAGTCCCTCTGCCCCATATTTACCTTTCATCCCCCTTACTCTCATATTTTCACTACTAGTCCCTCCTCAAAAGTATTTAAACCTAAAAAATAATTAAATAATTTATTTAATCCCACACACTCTCTCACTAACTCTCTCTCCTCTCTCTCTTCTCTCGCCAGCGATCACTTTCGTCCGGCCACCAACCACCGCCGGCCAACTTCCGTCCACCGAAATTTTTTTCCGGCGAGCACTTTTATTTGCTGATTCAATAGATCTGCCACTTTTATTTATTTCTGGAGTTTTTAAGCGTTTGGCACCCACCGCAACCACCCTCACGCGCCACCACCGCCGCAGCCACCATCACCGAGACACCACCACACCCCCTCCGTCTTCTCCTTCGGTAAACCACACCCACGCGCCCTCTTTTTTATTTTTTTATTATTATTATCGAAACCCTAATTTTATTTTTTTATCCGATTAATACTAATGTTTTTATTAATAAAAATGGTTGTAAAAATTTGTTATAGCACTCGTGTGGAACCCCCTTTTTCTCGGCGTTCACCCGGTCAACTCAGTCAACCACCGAGTTAACTCGGATGACTCGGTGTGGATAATGGTTTTATTTGTTTTCATTTTCTTTTCTTTTATTGTTGTTGAAGTTGTGGCTCGATTCGGGATTTGTTTGGTTTGTTAAGGTTTCGGCAGCCGACGTACGACATAGCCAAGCCGTGACTCACGGCGAGGCGTGGTATTTAGCATTAAGTTTAGGATTAGTTTGATTGTGTTGTTTGTGTTGAGTTTGGATTTTTTTCAGATTAAATTTGGGTTATGTTTATGTTCGGTTGGATTTTGGAGTTGGAAATGGTTTTGGTTTGACTTGATATGGTGTAGACTTAGGATTAGGATTGAGGTGTTTGGATTGGTTGTGTTTGTGTTTGGACCGAGAGCCTCATCGGCTCGAGTTGAGAAGAGCCGTGACTCGTGGCGAGTCACGAAAAAGTTTATTTACTTGTCATTGTTTATTTATTTATTTTCGTCGAGTCATGGATTATTAGTTAGTCGTTATTTATTTTATTTATTTATTTATTTATTAGATTGTCGAGTCGTGATAATTTAGGTTAGACGTTTAATTATTTATTTGTTCGTTTGTTATCGATATGAGGGTTTCGGATTATTTGAAAACAATATGGGATATAAATTGCAACATATGAGATACTGGATATTTAATGATTTGGACGTGGATATTGTGATGATGTAACATTGTTGGACAAGGATTGGACGTATTGGATTTACGGTATTAGTTGATTGGACTATTATGGACCCTTTGGTACACGAGACGGAAGGATACGTTAGACTGAGACAGAAGGATACGTTAGACTCATAAGAGCTTAACCTATCTGGACCCGAACTATACAAAATGGTCGATAAAACTAAACAACTAATATATACGCGAATAATATATCCAATTATATATTAAAACTTGTAAAACTTGACGATAATTGAATTATTCAAATGAGTCGTATGACTTGGGAACGTCTTATAAACGGGCACTTCATGCCGAAATTTCGTAAAACCTTTATAAACTTAAAACGTTATGAATTATTAAATGTCATAAAATTCTTTTCAAAACTCTTATGTTTTAGCAGATATAACATCTATTTTGAGAAAACGGGGAAAAGCCGAAACTATCTATCGATGTTGGTTATTTGTTTATTTTTTCTTTTCTGATTTTATTCTTTCTTTCATATTCCTTTCTTCTTCTTCTCTCGTCTTTCTTGAGTATTCGTTCGTATTCGCCGACTTTTGCTATTTTCCTTTTCTAAAATATCCACACGAGTCTTAAAGTTTCCTTTTATTTCAAACGCTATTGAAAACTAAACCTTTTTATAATAACACAAGTATTCAACGAACGCTACTTCATAAATTACTTGAACATTATTTCTGAACCATGTTACTTGTTAGGTTGTGCCGATCCAGTACTGTTATGCTTTTACTTTTGATATCATCGTTGTGCCTTTACTCCTTGATGCCAGTTGTGATGTTTGTGATATTTTGCATTGCTGCATACTCAGGTGAGTTCATAGCCCCACTTTTTATTTGCTTAAACTGTTTTATAAACTACTTGGGGTGAGATACATGCTACTGTTTTGAATATGATCACAATTGTTTGAAAACTATACATTGAACTGAAAAGCTTTGTTTTCTGCTTTCTGAAACTTTATTTGAACTGGAACAACATTTATACTTTTCTGGTAGCTACTTTGCGAAACATCTGATAAGCACTAAGTACCGCCCTTGCCAAAAGCAAGTCCCTCGATCATGAACCATTAATCGCCTGCGGGTGAGCGCGATTATAGTTTATAGGCCTATAGGATTTGACCATCCCGCCATGTTGACTAAGGTCGGTCAACATGTGATGTACTATAATTGAGTTACCTAGTTATTTGGCAAGATACCTACTTTGGGGGCAACTATTATGATTATGAAATTCCGCGATTACTGTCGACTTACGCCAGGGTTACTGGTGCCGGTTAACGCTTTTTGTGTCATGAGCTTAGTGCAGTGGTAATATCTGAACTTTCGGGCGTATAACGTAACCCACTTTCTTGGAAACTTGAAATATTGTGATCAACTATTTTATTTAAACCTATGAATTCACTCAACCTTTGTGTTGACTTTTTGCATGTTTTATCTCAGGTGTTAAATCATTTTTCGCTGCATATCTTACCTTTGGAGGAGCTTGGTGGAGGGCATGGCATAGTCATAGAAGACACAGAAACTATTTGGGACCACTTTAAATCTTTTTATGAAACTTTATTTTTCGCACTGTTTTAAATACTGTAAACTGTATGTTTTCAATCACAACGTTTCTTCTAAAATGGTTTAAGTAAAACCGTTCTTTGTACCTTATGATTGTGATAACTATTCAATAACACCCCCCGACCCGTATGTTTCCACTGATTTGATTTCGGGGTGTTACAGATGGTATCAGAGCCACAGGTTATAGAGAACTGGGTATTTTCGGGAAAAGGGATTTTCAAAAACCCAGACTATAACTATTTTTACGAAAACTTAAATCCTATGACCGACACGTGCCTGCCCGCCAAGCCGATGCCTGGCTTGTAATTTTGTTGAATAACATAATGTTGAGATATTAAATGTTATATTCGATAAGATGTATGCCTTGCAATTGATAGTTTGTATTTCACCCTATTTTCACTGTTCACTATAAGTATTGTAAAACCCTGAAATCTAAAACGTGTAAAAAGACCAAAATGCCCCTACAACTTTGAAATTTAATTAAAGCTTATATAAGTGCCAAATTAAATTACAAAACCTATGTAACTAAACCATATATGATATGAAATAATTATGAGGCACCAATCAAATATTTGTACCAACCACAAAAAATGTTTATAACACATAAATAAGTTATATGGACCGAAAATGTATTATTATTATTTAAATTTATTTTTAAAACTAATTAAAGGAAGGATAATTATCACTTATAATGGGAAATATGTCAAGTGGTTATGAAATTGATTTAGTCCAAATTTAGGCCGATTCTATAGCACCTTCCCCCTCCTAATACTCGGCCACAATATTTTATATATTTGTTCTTATCACTTTCTTCCTCCAAAAGCAAACCGAGAGAAACAAAACCCTAACATAATTCGTTCTAAAATCCATCCGAATTTCTGGAACTTCAAGGCTATTTTTCTTGTGTTGTTCATCATCTAAAGAGGCCTAGAAAAATATGTTTGAGGCTGTGGGCTGCTTGGTTCGATCGTGGTGACTTAATCTTTGTCGCTAGTTAAAAACGTAAGGTAATTACCCCATAATTCATACGACTCCTATAAAATTCGTCTATCATTATTCTCATGATCCGCACATGATATATACTCTGTGAAAAATGGCTAGAAGGTCGTGGGATCATTCGTGTGCTCGTGGAGATTTTTGTGGTGTCGCGTGCTTATCCGAGGAACAATAATTCATTTCGCTCAATATATATGTTCTAT
This sequence comes from Artemisia tridentata subsp. tridentata, assembly GCA_021014915.2. Taxonomy (NCBI): domain Eukaryota; kingdom Viridiplantae; phylum Streptophyta; class Magnoliopsida; order Asterales; family Asteraceae; genus Artemisia; species Artemisia tridentata. Next base: position 402,493,744 of record CP139507.1, read on the forward strand.
ATTCGATCTGGTATTTTTTTCCTATGAATCTTACATCATATGAATCTCAAATAAAATGATATATACGAACCATGCAAGATCTATGAATTATTTGTGAATTTAACCATTAAAACGTATGAAAACTCTATATAAATCTATACGAATTTTCTTGGCAAGATACATATTTTATTTACGCTTCTTATGACCTAAATAATACTGGAAAAGTGTTCATTTGATTTTTCATGGCCTAATATAATTATGTCAAATTGTTTTGTGTAATCGGTTGAAAGAAAAGCAAAGAAAGAAAAGAAATAAAATCGTACGAGTAGGGTTTTGGCGAATTAGGGCTTGTTTTTGATGAAATTAATGATGTATAATGATGAGCTAATGATGGCTAAATGATTGGATACACTAGGGCTAAGGTTTTTATGTTTAAAATGTGGTACGATCAGATTTAAAAATAATAAGGGTGTGTTTTGTAAACTTTTAAACTTGTGGGTTATTTTTAGAATATTATTTGGACTGAGTATAATTCGTATAAAATATAAGATGAAGGGCTCATGTGAAATTTTTGTATTTAAAAGGGTTAAAGTGGTTAATTAATTAATATGTTATTCGATTTGTAAAATAAATAAATAGAGGGACTAAAAATGTAATTTTTGGTAATATGAGGTGTATTCGTATATTAAATCATGTTGAGGGTGTGTTGTGTAATTTTGAGGATTTAATGGACTAATATGCAATTATTAATAATTAAGGATTTAAAATGTAAATTAAAGGTTTAATACGAAAACTAATTAACTGGAGGGACTTGTTGTGTAAATTATGGATAAGTGAAGGAACATTCGTACAACTTGTTAAATTAATGACTAATTGTGTAAAATTGATAAACTAAGGGTTTAATGTGTAATTATTGATATTATAAGGTTTAAAGTGTAACTTATTAATATAAAGGGTGTAAATTGTAAATTGTGTAATCTAAAGGACTAAATGTGTAATTCTGGATAACTTGAGTATGAGAATGAGTTAGTTTGGATATTTTCATTTTAAACCTTGAACTTTGGTATAATTACATTTAGAACCCTAAAATATGGAAAGTTGTCATAATTAACCTTGGACTTTTATAACTTGTTAAAATACATCTTATTTCCATAATATTATTAAATAATGATTTAATTAAATTATGATACCTTAATCTTTCTAAAAATGGAAACTTTCTAAATATGGAAACTTTCTAAATATGGAAACTTACTAAATATGGAACCCTGCTAAAAATAGAAAGTTACTATAAATGGATAGGCAAGCTAAATAAGAAGTTTAGGACCGTTTGTAAGCCTCTACTACTCCTTTAGGTGTGAAGAAGGAGAGGACCTGATTCCTTCCGTGCTATCTATCTATCTTTCTGATTTGTGTTTGCGTTGGAATAAGGTACAGATATTCTGCTCTTTGTATAAGGAGCCTTCGGTCTCTATTTTGATTCGTATTAGGGTTTCCCTATGCCATTGCTATGTTCCCTACACTTGATGTGATCCTTTCGATTTGTGAACCTTTGATATGAACCCTTTGATATGAACCTTGAGATTTGGACTATGCCTTGACCATATGAACCTTTGCTTTGATACGAACCTTGGACCTTTTTGACCCCAGTTTGATACTACGAGCCAAAATATGCTTCCCTAGCCATGAAGGTAACATGGCCGTGTCTGTGATGCACCACTGGCATGACTAGTGTGTGGCCCTAGTGATTTGGTCACACCGTCCCCATTATGATATGATATGAGCTCAATATGATTTGTTTATGGCCAATATGATTTGTTTGGGGGGCGTATGGATGCATCCTAGATATGTTTTGTGTACGATATGATATGATATGTTTTGATATGATGACTGAGGATGGGTGCAATCCACTTCTTTCACAGAATATGGGAGCTGATCACTCCAACTGGTACATGAGGACACCCCTCATATTATCTGTTTATTTGAGAGGCATCCCCTCTATATGATTATGTTGTGATATGATATGATATGTTATGATATGGGCTCGTGGTGGATTACTGTCCTAAACCTTACTCTTTATTCCTTTCCTATATCTCATTCATTATGATATGCCTGTTCATTTCCATTTGCTTTTGTTTCCGTTTATTATATATCTATTCACTGGGCTTTTTAAGCTCAGCCGCATGTTTATTTTCATGTGCGGCAGGTACTTAAGCTAGGATCTGGGATTTGCTATCGGGATGAGAGCTAGAGCTTAGATGATGTCCTACCTTAGTTTACCACCATTATTATGACATTTTGTTATTGGATTTGTTTCGTTATTTATTCCTTTGGATTATTCATTATCTTTTGAACTTATGTATTTGATTCAAGTCGTGTTGACTTGACTTTCTTTAATGATTTATTTAAGGCTTCCGCTGTATTATGTATGCTTTGATTTATCGCCATAACGTGATATCTCTACCCTTGTCGGGTTGGGGTGTTACAAAATGGTATCAGAGCCAGGTTGCGACCTGTAGTACATAAGCCATGGCCTGTGGATCATTGGACCCTAGGATTTGACCCTTAGGACTTAAGATTTGACTGGTGAGGTTTGGGTAGACATTAGGATTCTGCTTTATCTTTCCTTTCGTGCTTATCTTTCCTATTTTGCTAATCGTTTTCGAAATCGTTCAGATGGTGAATACGCAAACAGGTGCTGGTGGTGATGCTCCTGACTTCCAGGCCATGATAGCAGAAGCTTTGGCCAATGCTCTTCCGCAGTTGGTGACCCAAATCACCAATAACATCCAGAATAGTGCGGGACCATCAGGAGGTGGTGATGCAGGACCATCAGCTGGTAGTGGTGGGAGTGCTCCACCAACTGGTATTCATGTTTGGATCGAAAGGTTCAACAAACTCAATCCTATTTCTTTCCGGTCAGCTGACACTCCCACAGAGGCAGAGAACTGGATCACTCATGTTGAGAAGCTGTTTAGAGTTCTGGGCTGCGGGGATGAATTTAAGACACGCTTGGCTACGTTTAAGCTGGAGGGCGATGCACTGAGCTGGTGGACAGCATATGTCCAGTCACAGGATGGGGATTTCGCTGATACGTGTTCTTGGGAGGATTTCTGTGGTATATTCTATAAGCAGTATATCCCGTTGGCTGAGCAGCAGCGATATGAGTGGGAGTATGGGAATATTCGTCAGATGGATCGGGAGTCGTCTGGGGAATTTATGCAGCGGTTTATGAGGCTGGCTAGTTTTGTGGGGCCCGATGTTACGGGAAATGCTTACCGTCAGGCTAAGCATTTTAAGTGGGCGTTGAAGAAGTGGGTGTTGGATCGCATAGTGAACACCGAGTATGAAGATGTTGCTGCAGTTGCGAACGATGCTCGCAACATTGAGATGTTACATTCCGATGGGGTTTTGAATAAGCGTGATAGGGATGGTAATCGGGTGAACTACAGGGGGCAGGGCCATCAGGGCCAGAGTCAGGATTATCGTGGTCGTCAGGATTATCATGGTCGTCAGGACCGGGATTTTAGTCAGAAGCGTCAGGACTTCAGGAGTTATGATCAGCGGGTTTCTGGCATGAGTGGGAACAGCAACCCACGTAAGTTTAGAGACCAGTCTTCTCGGGGTGTTCAGCCGAGTCATCATTCGGGTTCTTCTGGACAGAGGCGGCCTAGTGAGGTGTTACCTCCTCCACCTCTATGCTCTACTTGTGGAAAGCCTCATCCGGGGTTTGCCACAAGGCTACTGGGGGATGTTTTGCATGTGGGTCTACTACTCATAGGGTGAAGGACTGCCCACAGGGGAAGCCGGTTGCTCCAACGAGCTCGGGTAGGCCAGCTCCTACGGTGGGTCGAGTTTATTCTCTTACACGTGATCAGGCGGCGAGCACTTCAGGTACCATTACGGGCTTTCTTTATTATTGGTGATCGTGTTGTATTTGTATTATTTGACACCGGTGCCACGCATTCTATAATATCTAATTCGCTTGCCAAGAAAATTAATGTAACCCCAACACCATTAAATAATCTCATATCCATCTCTACCCCTATGAAAACCCAAGTTGTCATCGATTGTGAATATGTGAATTGCCCTCTACGATTTGATGATTGTGTACGTCCCGCAAATTTGCTTCCGATTGACATGATCGATTTCGATGTGATTCTGGGTATGGACTGGTTGGCTACTCATAAAGCAACCATTGATTGCCATGCTAGAAATGTGATCTTCAGAAATATTCATCATCCCGACTATGTATATCATGGTTCTCAGCCTTTTAAATCCGTTAAGATCATCTCGGCTATGAAAGCCAGAACATTGATTTCTCATGGTTGCCTTGGCTATTTGGCATCCATTGAGGATACCTCTGTGGAAGGACCGAGTGTTGATAGCCTTCCGGTTGTACGCGACTTCGTTGATGTGTTTCCCGAGGAACTTCCCGGCATTCCTCCGGCTAGGGAAGTTAAGTTTGGCATTGATCTTGTTCCAGGTGCTAAACCGATCTCCAAAGCTCCTTATCGTATGGCGCCTATTGAATTAAAGGAGTTAAAGGAGCAACTTCAGGAACTCTTAGAAAACGGTTTCATTCGACCGAGTGTATCTCCATGGGGTGCTCCTGTTTTGTTTGTAAAGAAGAAGGATGGAAGCATGCGTCTTTGTATTGATTATCAGGAGCTTAACCGTATTACGATCCGCAACCGCTACCCTCTTCCGCGCATTGATGATTTATTTGACCAGTTGCAAGGAGCGAAGCACTTTTCGAAAATTGATCTAAGATCGGGTTATCACCAGCTCCGTGTGAAGGAGCAAGATATTCCCAAAACTGCCTTTCGCACTCGTTATGGCCACTATGAATTCCTGGTTATGCCTTTCGGTTTGACCAACGCTCCTGCCATTTTTATGGACCTTATGAATCGAGTATTCCACGAGTACCTCGATAAGTTCGTTATTGTCTTCATTGATGATATTCTTGTGTATTCGAAATCTGAGGAGGAACATGAGCAGCACCTCCGTATTGTTTTGGAGATTCTTAGACAGCAGAAGTTGTATCCGAAATTTTCTAAGTGCGAGTTTTGGTTGGGTCAAGTTGCTTTCCTTGGCCACATCGTATCTGCTGACGGCATTACCATGGACCCCGCTAAGGTTGAAGCCATCACTAAATGGCCAAGACCTACGAATGTGACTGAAGTGAGGAGTTTCTTGGGTCTTGCTGGTTACTACCGACGTTTCGTTGAGGGTTTTTCGCATTTGGCTTGGCCATTAATGCAATTGATGAGGAAAGGTGAAAAGTTTGTTTGGACTGAGGAGCGGGAAAATAGTTTTGAGGAGCTGAAGCAGAGGTTGGTGTCTGCTCCCATTTTGACTCTTCCATCTGGTTCGGGTGGTTTCCAGATTTATAGTGATGCGTCAAAGAAGGGCTTGGGTTGTGTTCTCATGCAGCATGGAAAGGTTATTGCCTATGCTTCGAGACAGTTGAAACCTCATGAGGAGAATTATCCGACTCATGATTTGGAGTTAGCGGCGGTTGTCTTCGCGTTGATATCTTTACTGACCACAAGAGTCTTAAGTATATCTTCACTCAGAAGGAACTTAATATGAGACAGAGACGGTGGTTAGAACTTTTGAAGGATTATGACGCCAATTTAGTATATGGTAAAGCTTGTGGTTGTATCTTTATGGGATCTATGTGCGAGTCTTAATTTTGACCCTCCGATTCTTAATGACCTGGAGATTCTTGATGTCGAGTTTTGTATTCGGGGTTGTGATGGATATTGGGCTAGCCTTAAGGTTGAGTCCAATCTCATCCTACGGATTAAGGAAGCTCAAAAGGAGGATGGTGAACTTTGGTCTGTGGTTCAGAATGTCGAGGAAGGTAAGCAGTCAGAGTTCAGAGTAGATGATTTTGGCGTGGTTTGGTTTGAGGATCGTCTTTGTGTTCCTAATGATCCTGAGCTTCGTGAGGCTATTCTATCTGAGGCTCATAGTTCCCTATTTACTATTCATCCTGGTTCCACCAAGATGTACAGGGATCTTAAGCAACATTTCTGGTGGAATGGTATGAAGCATGATGTGGCTTCTTTTGTGGCTAAGTGTCTGACTTGTCAGCAAGTCAAGATCGAGCATCAGAGGGCGAGTGGTTTGTTGCAGCCATTAGATATTTCGACATGGAAGTGGGAGGAGATTTCTATGGATTTCGTATTGGGTTTACCTCTTACCAGAAGGAAACATGATGCGATTTGGGTGGTTGTTGATCGACTAACCAAATCTGCTCATTTCCTACCCATTCGCATGGATTACGGTATCAATAAGTTGGCGGAGATATTTCGACAGGAGATTGTTAGACTTCATGGTATGCCTACGTCTATTGTTTCAGATAGGGATCCGCGGTTTACTTCTCGATTTTGGAAAGGGTTGCAAAAGGCTTGGGGTGCACGTCTTAAGTTTAGCACGGCTTTTCATCCGCAGACAGATGGTCAGTCAGAGCGGACCATTCAGACCTTGGAGGACATGTTGAGGGCATGTGTTTTAGAGTGGACGGGTAGTTGGGACGAGTATCTTTGCTTAGTAGAGTTTGCCTATAACAACAGTTGGCACGCGAGTATCCGTATGGCTCCATTCGAGATGTTGTACGGGCGTAAGTGTAGAGCGCCAGTTTGTTGGAATGAAATGGGTGAGCGTATCATTGAGGGTCCTGAGTTGGTTCAGATTACTAACGAGAAGGTAGAGGTTGCTAGGGAAAAGTTGAAGGAAGCTCGAGCTCGTCAGAAGAGTTATGCTGATAAGCATCGTCGTGATTTGGAGTTCCGTGTTGGTGATCGTGTATTCCTTAAGGTGTCACCGTTTCATGGGGTTAAACGTTTTGGAATCAAGGGCAAGCTTAGTCCTCGATTCATCGGACCATTTGAGATTCTTGATCGTATTGGAGAGGTTTCTTACCGTTTAGCTCTTTCGCCTCAGTTATCGCATGTTCATGACGTCTTCCATGTATCTCTTCTGAGGGGATACAATTATCATCCTCTACATGTGGTATCCTATCCTTTTGATCAGATTCAGCCCGATATGTCTCTTCCGGAAGAGCCAGAAGCTATTTTGGATCGTCAGGAACGGGTTATGAGAAATAAAGTCATTCCGTTCGTAAAGATTCTTTGGAAGAACCACCCAGAGTGGGAGGCTACCTGGGAAACTGAAGAATCGATACGAGCTAGTTATCCGCATTTCGTATTCTGATACGGTATGTCTCTAATTTGTTTCGATCCTTTCATTTCTGGATTCTTTGCAAATTTCGAAGACGAAATTTTTCTGTTAGAGGGGAAGAGTTGTAAAACCCTGAAATCTAAAACGTGTAAAAAGACCAAAATGCCCCTACAACTTTGAAATTTAATTAAAGCTTATATAAGTGCCAAATTAAATTACAAAACCTATGTAACTAAACCATATATGATATGAAATAATTATGAGGCACCAATCAAATATTTGTACCAACCACAAAAAATGTTTATAACACATAAATAAGTTATATGGACCGAAAATGTATTATTATTATTTAAATTTATTTTTAAAACTAATTAAAGGAAGGATAATTATCACTTATAATGGGAAATATGTCAAGTGGTTATGAAATTGATTTAGTCCAAATTTAGGCCGATTCTATAGCACCTTCCCCTCCTAATACTCGGCCACAATATTTTATATATTTGTTCTTATCACTTTCTTCCTCCAAAAGCAAACCGAGAGAAACAAAACCCTAACATAATTCGTTCTAAAATCCATCCGAATTTCTGGAACTTCAAGGCTATTTTTCTTGTGTTGTTCATCATCTAAAGAGGCCTAGAAAAATACGTTTGAGGCTGTGGGCTGCTTGGTTCGATCGTGGTGACTTAATCTTTGTCGCTAGTTAAAAACGTAAGGTAATTACCCCATAATTCATACGAATCCTATAAAATTCGTCTATCATTATTCTCATGATCCTCACATGATATATACTCTGTGAAAAATGGCTACAAGGTTGTGGGATCATTCGTGTGCTCGTGAGATTTTTGTGGTGTCGCGTGCTTATCCGAGGAACAATAATTCGTTACGCTCAATCTATACGTTCTATATTCGATCTGGTATTTTTTTCCTATGAATCTTACATCATATGAATCTCAAATAAAATGATATATACGAACCATGCAAGATCTATGAATTATTTGTGAATTTAACCATTAAAACGTATGAAAACTCTATATAAATCTATACGAATTTTCTGGGCAAGATACATATTTTATTTATGCTTCTTATGACCTAAATAATACTAGAAAAGTGTTCATTTGATTTGTCATGGCCTAATATAATTATGTCGAATTGTTTTGTGTAATCGGTTGAAAGAAAAGTAAAGAAAGAAAAAAAATAAAATCGTACGAGTAGGGTTTTGGGGAATTAGGGCTTGTTTTTGATGAAATTAATGATGTATAATGATGAGCTAATGATGGCTAAATGATTGGATACACTAGGGCTAAGGTTTTTGTGTTTAAAATGTGGTACGATCGGATTTAAAAATAATAAGGGTGTGTTTTGTAAACTTTTAAACTTGTGGGTTATTTTTAGAATATTATTTGGACTGAGTATAATTCGTATAAAATATAAGATGAAGGGCTCATGTGAAATTTTTGTATTTAAAAGGGTTAAAGTGGTTAATTAATTAATATGTTATTCGATTTGTAAAATAAATAAATAGAGGGACTAAAAATGTAATTTTTGGTAATATGAGGTGTATTCGTATATTAAATCATGTTGAGGGTGTGTTGTGTAATTTTGAGGATTTAATGGACTAATATGCAATTATTAATAATTAAGGATTTAAAATGTAAATTAAAGGTTTAATACGAAAACTAATTAACTGGAGGGACTTGTTTTGTAAATTATGGATAAGTGAAGGAACATTCGTACAACTTGTTAAATTAAGGACTAATTGTGTAAAATTGATAAACTAAGGATTTAATGTGTAATTATTGATATTATAAGGTTTAAAGTGTAACTTATTAATATAAAGGGTGTAAATTGTAAATTGTGTAATCTAAAGGACTAAATGTGTAATTCTGGATAACTTGAGTATGAGAATGAGTTAATTTGGATATTTTCATTTTAAACCTTGAACTTTGGTATAATTACATTTAGAACCCTAAAATATGGAAAGTTGTCATAATTAACCTTGGACTTTTATAACTTGTTAAAATACATCTTATTTCCATAATATTATTAAATAATGATTTAATTAAATTATGATACCTTAATCTTTCTAAAAATGGAAACTTTCTAAATATGGAAACTTTCTAAATATGGAACCCTGCTAAAAATAGAAAGTTACTATAAATGGATAGGCAAGCTAAATAAGAAGTTTAGGACCGTTTGTAAGCCTCTGCTACTCCTTTAGGTGTGAAGAAGGAGGGACCTGATTCCTTCCGTGCTATCTATCTATCTTTCTGATTTGTGTTTGCGTTGGAATAAGGTACAATATTCTGCTCTTTGTATAAGGAGCCTTCGGTCTCTATTTTGATTTGTATTAGGGTTTCCCTATGCCATTGCTATGTTCCCTACACTTGATGTGATCCTTTCGATTTGTGAACCTTTGATATGAACCCTTTGATATGAACCTTGAGATTTGGACTATGCCTTGACCATATGAACCTTTGCTTTGATACGAACCTTGGACCTTTGACCCCAGTTTGATACTACGAGCCAAAATATGCTTCCCTAGCCATGAAGGTAACATGGCCGTGTCTGTGATGCACCACTGGCATGACTAGTGTGTGGCCCTAGTGATTTGGTCACACCGTCCCCATCATGATATGATATGAGCTCAATATGATTTGTTTATGGCCAATATGATTTGTTTGGGGGGCGTATGGATGCATCCTAGATATGTTTTGTGTACGATATGATATGATATGTTTTGATATGGTGACTGAGGATGGGTGCAATCCACTTCTTTCACAAAATATGGGAGCTGATCACTCCAACTGGTACATGAGGATACCCCTCATATTATTTTTATTTGAGAGGCATCCCCTCTATATGATTATGTTGTGATATGATATGATATGTTATGATATGGGCTCGTGGTGGATTACTGTCCTAAACCTTACTCTTTATTCCTTTCCTATATCTCATTCATTATGATATGCCTGTTCATTTCCATTTGCTTTTGTTTCCGTTTATTATATATCTGTTCACTGGGCTTTTTAAGCTCAGCCGCATGTTTCTTTTCATGTGCGGCAGGTACTTAAGCTAGGATCTGGGATTTGCTATCGGGATGAGAGCTAGAGCTTAGATGATGTCCTACCTTAGTTTACCACCATTATTATGACATTTTGTTATTGGATTTGTTTCGTTATTTATTCCTTTGGATTATTCATTATCTTTTGAACTTATGTATTTGATTCAAGTCGTGTTGACTTGACTTTCTTTAATGATTTATTTAAGGCTTCCGTTGTATTATGTATGCTTTGATTTGTCGCCATAACGTGATATCTCTACCCTTTTCGGGTTAGGGTGTTACAAGTATTTTCATATACTTACATCGATGCACCGAACCTGTCGCGGAGTTACATTTTTTCCTTGCATAACCGCATTATTTGATTTCGAGTTTGGACACTTATTGTGGTTTTTTTTTCTTTTTTTTTTAAAACGATTCTAAAGTAAGGAACATAGTACTAGTATAACTAAATTGAGTATCCCAAAATTCATTGATCCTCGATTGAGAGTAGACTGATCACCTATAATCAACCAAGGATAGCGGGGACATGGCCTGATCACCTATGTCTCAGAAATGAATTTTACGATACTGGGGGTAGTTATAACAGGATTATGTTTCGAGTTGACTTTCTATTTTTAAATTTAGGAATGGCAAAAGTTTTGCATATGTGCACGAACACCGAATATCATGAAGATTTGCCCACACATATGACACACTGGCATCACAACACCTCATGAACTATTATACTTCTGGCACCGCTATATCTCTCCGCTTATATGGAATAATTATTTGTCGCCGTCTGATTACGTTCGCACCGGGTCTGGTGAGACCCAATTGGTCGCTGTTTTGAATTCAAGCTGTTTATTTTAACCCGTCTGATATCATAATAAGCACATTTTGAGTTTATTGTAGCGATTGATTTTGGCTTTATTTGAATTTGGATTGCTTAAATTCTTGATTTTTGGGTCTTGTTGTGGATTTGATTTTGTTTCTTCAGCCTTGTTTTGTTTTCGGTTATGTTACGGTCACCGCTACCCCAAACCTTACATTCAATGGATGAACCGGGTTAGATCACTAGTCGTCTAAGAATGACCCTTCCATAGCACTTGTAGGATGAAACCCTTGATGGAGGAAAACAACGAAGTAATCAATGAATCTTTGACAAGACCTAGAAAACTTACAATAGGTCGGTTTGTAACTCAACAGAAGCTTTAGGAACTTATGTAGCAACCCGAGCCCCTACTTTTGGAAAAGATACCTAACCTTTCACTTATCCCTCGGGAATACCAGTAGTCTACCTTAATACCCCTTTATAAAACAATGAACTGCGATACGTATTTTACGAAATATATATATAAATCGATATGATATTTTGAAAACGATATTCCCGGAAAACTATTTTTGGATGCGTTATTTTGGGTACGCTATTTCAACATACAGTTTTAAAACTATCTGGTACGGTCAACATTGGTTTTCGCTATTTTAAAAGACGTATTATATTGATGTACTAATTTTGGGAACTGTTTGAACACACCATTTCGAGATACACTATTTATTTACAAAATATATGAATATACTGATACGTTATTTTGAAAACGTTATTTCGGGAACTACTATTTTGGGTACTTATTCTGGGAATACTATTTTGACAACGCTACTCTGACATACAATTCGAATACTATTTTTGGACGATAACACTAATTACACTATTTTGAAGATGTGTCATATTGATATAATATTTTGAGAATAGTTTTGGATACACTATTTCGAACCTACCATTTTGAGACACGCTATTTTGGAAGTATTATTTTGGAAACACTATTCAGGAATACTATTCAAAAGCCTTTTTCTGGAAGACATTATCACTCTAGTGTTACCTTAGACCATTCAGTCACATATCACGTTTTCCCCTACCTCTCAGCTTGTGAGAAAACTCGAGTACACCGCATTAAAAGCTGACGAGTTGGATGACATTATTAGATGCCTAAGGAAGTAATCTGCCGATTGGAATGAACACCTTAATGGTTTAGTTGTACCTTGGAAACTATAAACAAGATAATAGAATTCATGAGGAAACTTAACCCTTAAGTTTGTAAGTGGAGTTACTTGTATTGACCACGATAGAGGTTCGCCCTAGTGTTCGTATTTCGAAGCTGATACTGATTTAGATAATCCAAATTCTGTTGGTTAGGGTTTTGTACAAACTATGGATCATTAACCCTTTATTCCAAAGGAACATTAACCATTTCAAACTTCTACACTTTAACCATGGATCCAATCTATTTACCTTATACCACCCACTCTATTACACCTACATTTTTACAAACATAGGGTATATGAAACATACTTATTATATTTACACACTATCTATGTGGTTACACTTTTCACTATAACTAGCATCCATAAATCTTCGTTAGTCGTTTTCAACGCTTTTATTTCTACCTCTTTTTGTCTAATTAACTCTTTCTACATTAAAACTTTACACCTTAACTGTGGGTCCATAACCCACAAGTTATCAGCTATAACAAACTCATTAACATTCGTTACTCCTTTTACACATCTTAAACATATTTTACCTTTCAAACACTTTCGTTTTAATAGTCACCACTAAGGGGGCATATTAGTCGCGATAAAAATAATTTCCAAACGTTACTTTAACTCCGTACATACTTATCTCATTCTCACTTACATTCGAAACTTACCGCATTTTTTACTCTCATATTTTTACTCACCTCATTTTGGTCAATTACACACTTAAACAATACAGTTTTATTTCAACTTTTACGAACCATCATATTTCAATTACGTTCTATATTTTCACTATTATTTAATCAAAGTGTCAAATGCAACTAAGCTATTACTATCTACTATAACATACTTATCATCACATTATTTTACTTTTTAATTCGTTATCTTACCAATTATGTAATAAATCATTCATATAAGTAACTGTTGTACCCTTAACACGCTTAGAATTAACTAAAAAGTTAATCTATTTGTGTTTATGACTGATACGATGTATTTGATTAATTACAACTTATAAGTAAAAACGTAAATATAAAAACACAATGTTTTTCGACGTTTAAATTCTTATTAGAAATCAATCAAAGAATCTATTACCCAAGTGTTTTGCGAAACAAACACTTGGGATTGAATAGACAAGGTATGGTGTCTCCTATCTAAACTCAAGCAATGCTTAAGTGGTAAAATTTTTGACCCACTGAGCTATCTCAAGGATTGGTTACTCTTTGTAGGAGAAAAGGGGTATTGTGAAAGTCTAAGCTTTTATTGCACAAAATACCTAACCCACTTTTCTCCATCTGTTTGCTATTTATAGGCAAATATTTAAGAGTCCTGAAGATTAAAATACATAAAGAATAAGAAGGCGTGTCTGACAACTACAATAGTATTTGTCATTTCCAAGAACCAATAGGATTGCGCCAAAAAGTCTTAGAGTGTTAGTTCTGACACTTCTTGACTTTTAGCCGCTTTAGGGATGGTTTGTTTCTGCCCTGATAAGACTTGTCCTTATCTCTTCAAACCTTCCCGCTCAATCCCGCCTTTCTTTCAGGCTTCTGGTTCTTCATTCTTCGCCTTCAGTCTTCAGTCTTCAATCACTTAATGTTGTTGAGGAGATGGGGTTCAGTGAGTTCTTGTCCAACACTCACTGAACCCATTACCATCTTCTTTGGCTCAAGTAACACTTCAAGGAGTACCGCCTCACTGTGTGGTGAATCTTTCTTCTTAGATTCGTACTGAGCATCTTGAAGGTAACTCACTGAGTGACTGTTCACTCAGTGACTTAATTGTGTTTTCGGTTGATTAACAGTTAGCGTAATTTGTATTCAAATCCTGTTTTAATAATCCTTGGGTACTGAAGGACCCAACAATCTCCCCCTATTTGGATATAAATTATGCTTAAGTGTTTTGATCAGTTATGAGTGAGCTAATGACTTCTTCTCATACTGAATGTACTAGAAAGTAATTAAGGACACTGAAATAACAAAACAAAGGGCCATCATTTCATTAATTTCATCACATAAGTCCTAACAACTAAACAATGTACAGGATAGTGGTGTTGCTGATTCATTCAGTCAAGTTTGTATCCAAGGGCTTCAAGCTTAGGTCTCTTGGATTCCAGCTCATGTTGATCAGGATGTTCTTGAATCTTGGTTCTTAGGTCATTGCAGAACCTCACATTGGCAGGATTCTGTATTGGGGAGGCCATCATGAGGAAACCAAGCATGGCTTTGATTCCAGCCTGATCAATATCACTCCATCTTTGGAAGGCTGGGTCTCCAAACTCATCAGTGAAGAAGAGACCCCTTTCAGGTTGTTCAATGGCCAAGTTGTTCACAAATGTAACTCCTTCAGGGAGGGCTCTGTTGCATTCAAGGCCAGGAACTCTGATCTCAGGCTCAGACTTAATTTGCTTCCTCTTTCTTCTAGAGGACTGAGAGGGAGCAGGCTGACTGGCTGGAGCTGGGAGAAGTGAGGGAATACCAAGTTCATCAGGTGTTGCTGTCAGTTTTTCATATCTTAGCTTCAGGGATTTCATCAGTTCCTTGATGACAACGTTCGACTTTTTAAATATGATTGGACCCAATCCATCCAATTCAGTGATCCCAAAGTCAGCGAATCTAAAGGGATCATGAACCTCAAAGTCTCTCTTGTCTAGACCTCCGAAGACACTGATGATAGCAGGCTTGGTATTTTGGTGAATCCTGACATCAGTGATTGGTTCAAGTCTCAATCTGCTTGTCATAACCCATTGGTACCTCTCAATTCTCTTTTTCCTTATCTCCCCAGCCTTTTTCAACCTTTCATCCCTTTTCTGCCTAAGAGCTATCATCTCAGCATCCTGAGCTTTCCCAAAGCTCTCACCACCTTTTCTTCCAGCAAGGGCTTTTGGTTCTATTCCAAGCTTTTTAGCCTTTTCATTGACCACCTGGATGAGGGCAGATTTGTTCAGCCTTTCTTCTTCAGCTGCTTTCTTCAACCTTTCTTCCTTCTTCATATGAGCCTGAATTTCAGTCTCAGTGAGAAGATGCATCACTCCATTAATTTCATAAGGGACCTTGACTGGTTCATCAGGGTCAGGCCTTATGACCTGGGAAACAGGAACCAATATTGTAGGTTCAGGCTCAGTAGTAGTGAGAATGCCTTTGCCTTTATCATGGTGAGTTGATGATGGGGGTTGTTTCAGGAATCTCCCCCTCAGTGTAAGAAGAAGGTTGTTGGCTGAAAGATGCTTAATTGACTTTCTCCCCCTCAACTGTTGCTTGAGCCATTGTGAGAGCAGGAGTTGGAGTGCTCACTGAAGTTGAGGGAACAGCCTGACCTTTAAAAGCCTGATAGATCTCAGTCATCATGGATTTGATGTCTGAGGTGTCTTGCTGAAGAGTGGTTACCTTTGCCTCAAGAGATGCCGGAGAAGCCTCTATAGCAGTCATTCGAGGCCCAAGATTCCAGGCCAAGGAATTTGAAGACTTGGCCCAAGATGCCAATTGTGCCTCCATAAGAACCAGGGAAGACTTGATGGAGTCCACTGAAGAGCTGAGACCTTGAAGGTTGGAAGTTGTCAGCATTTTGACAAGCTCAGTGAACTGAGTTGTCTGTTACTGATAGGTCTCATAAGCCTGAAGAATCTTCTTGTTGAGCTAAGGGTCATCTTTCACTGACTCTTGAATAGTTGCAACGCTCTTCGAAATGCTGGAAAGAGTAGCGTTCAACATTTTAAGATTCTGATCAAGAGTTGTCAAGGAGTAGGAAATCCCTGATTGTTGCTCATTAACGTCATCATGATAAGATTCAGCAGAGTCCTTCAGGTTGGCATAATGAACTGCAGCTTCACAATGTTGGTCAAAAATTTCTTCAGTGAGCCCTTGAAAGAGAGCATTGTTGGCCTTCTGCAAGAACTTGACCAATTGTCTTTCAGTGAGAGGAAGAATGTTGTCATACTTCCTGAGATTGGCTGGGCAGGATGATTTAGAGTCCGATGAATGATCAGCCTGAGATTCTGATTCTTTACCCTGATGTGGAGAATACTGATGCGATTGTTCAGTGGGTTGAGCATCAGTATCCATATCATCACTTGCCTCAAACACTTCTTCCTCACTATCAATACTGAGCTCCTCATCAGACAAGAGAGAAGCCTAAAAATCCGCCATTGACTGAATCTGCAACTGGGTTTGGCCAGGTCCTGACCCTGCCATAATAACTGAGTGGGTTTGCTCAGCCTGGCTTTTGGAGTCAGTTCCCGAGGGAATGGATCCGCCTTGAGGGGGTTGTGGTTCCATATCAGCAGGTGGTCGCATGCCCCTTGAGTCTTTGTCCCCATGTACGCCTTCAAGGACTCTTCAGTACTATCATGAGGCACATATTGTGATTGTTGATGGACCCCGTTCCCATCAAGGTTGTACTGCCCTTTTGGGGATTTAGGGTCCTTGACTCCCTGAGACCCTGAGTGTGATTTTTCAACGCCGTAAGCAGGATGTGATTGGGTGTGGGTCCCCTTCTCAGTAGAGTAGTGCTACTCTACCGAGGATTCAGGACCCTTTTCTCCCTCAGGCAGAGGTTGGGATTGACCAGTGCCTTCATCGGGATGTGATTGGGTGGAGGTTCCTGACCCTACCAACTTGTGTATGTCAGTAGAGACATGAGGAAACTGGGGTTTGCCCGAGGACACTGAGGATGATTTCTCAGTGACCTCTGTTGGCCTTTGTTTTAAGGTCAAGAGGGTCTCAATGATGGGTGTCTCTGAGGTCTTGGCCATTGTTTCCCCTTTTTTGGGTTCTGAGGCAGAAGATCCAAGGGCGAGTGATTTGGGTTTAACCACCTTCTTGGTCCCTGCCTTCTTTTTCTTCTTCTCCTGCCTTTTAGGAGAAGGAATGGGTGAGATTGCTTTGTCACCCTGAATGACTACCAGCATGTAGTTGGTCAGGGCGACTGGTTGTACCTCTGTTATGCCAGTGGTATAATTGGCCTTGTGCAGGACGTCAAGTTTAGATCCTTGAGCGTCAGGCCTAATATAATCAGGGCCAAGTAAGTCCTGAAGCACACAGGAAATGAACCTTGGGTAAGACATGTGTCTTTGCCTAGATTTTCCTGAGAGCTTGGCAACGAGGTCACGGAAGATTATTCCTCCGATGTCAATTTTTCTACCCTCCAGGAGACTGAATACCATCAATTGTTGTGATGAGTTCAATTGCTCCGTGGAGGAGTTATTCCCTCCAAGGACCTGAATGACAAAAGTCATCAGGATCCTCCAGATGGGAGAGAACCAAGTCTTAATTATTGGTGCCTTTGCCAATAATTGTCCTGGGGCCACTTTAGGTTGTTTGGGGTCATGTGGCCCTAGAAAAAGCAATTCAGCTTTAACTTCTTGGTCAGTGGGGTTGGGTGCAAAATTCTCAGCCAAATCAAGACCAGTGGCCTTGATGAAGGTTGAGTAATCAAGGGAGAGGGTCCTTCTCCCATTCATCACTGAGAAAGTGATAATAGAGTCTTTGGTGTCCTCAGGGCTAGTTGCCACTGCTGTACACCAGAATTCACTCAGATAGTCATTATAAATGACTGAGGGGGTCTTTGTGAACGCCGTAGCAAGAAAGCAGTTTTGTAAATACTTGACCACATTCTTGTACGCCCAAAACTTTTAGGGATAGGAAAAGTTGCCTACCACGTTGTTTTTGGTCATGTCTACGCCCTCAATGAGGAATTCCACATTTGGGGCGTATGTAATAGCTTTAGAAGTAGCCATTTTTGTTGGAAGGTCTTGGGTTTCTAAAGACTATGAACACACACACAAAATTTTGTTTTGAAAGAAAAAGGCAAGAATTTGCTTAAGATTTTCTAAAAACATGTGTGTGTTTTTTTGTTTGGGGGGTATTTATAGGGAAGTGGAGAGGAGGGTATTTTAGGCATTAAGCGGTTTAATTTTTCAAAAGATATTATTTTGAAAACCGTTTTGAATAAAACGTTTGAGATCCGCATTTAATTCATAACCACTCCACTTTCTCTGTTTTGCGCAACTGTCAAGGTAAACAGTTGTGCCGTCTGCAAAAAGTTTAATTTGCAGGGTTGAGTCATCACATATCTGTTATGTGATTGGAGAGGCATTAAAATCTAGGTAGGAATGTGGTGGCCCATGAGGTGCATGCCAGAAAGGCAAAAGAACAAATATTCTTATATTAAATAAGAGTTCAGTTACCAACCTCGGACATTTACTAACTAGATACTTAGAGCATTTAAGTTAGCATTGAATGTCTTCTGAGGGCCCTGAATGACTCTTCATTCAGTGAACCTGCTTGTTCAGGACTTTTGTTTAGTTCCTGATGGTTCAAGGGTTCAGGAACTTGGGTTTTTAGTTCCTGAGGTACAAGGGTTCAGGAACTTGGTTCAGTGATCCTTTTTAGAGAGGAACACATTGAGTCAGGGAACTGGGGTTTTCAGAATTTACACTTAGTTGGATGGATTCAATCAGTGGACTGATTCTCAATATCCAACACTCCTAGTTTAGCTTTCAGTCTTGTGAAAGTTGGTTCATCCAATGGTTTGGTGAATATATCAGCTAACTGATATTCAGTAGGAATGAAGTGTAATTCAATGTCGCCATTCATGACATGGTCCCTGATGAAATGATATCTAATATCAATGTGTTTTGTTCTCTGATGAAGAACATGGTTGTTTGAGATGGCAATTGCACTTGTGTTATCACAAAAGATGGGAACCATCTTGTACTGAATTCCATAGTCACAGAGTTGACTTTTCATCCAGATTACATTTGCACAACAACTTGCTGCTGCAACATATTCAGCTTCAGCTGAGGACATGGAAACTGATTGTTGCTTCTTAGTACTCCAACAGACTAGTTTCCCACCAAGGATTTGGAAGGAGCCTGAGGTGCTTTTTCTGTCCATGTTGCATCCAACATAGTCAAAGTCTGAGTATCCTTTAAGATCAAAGCCTGAACATTTTGGATAGTATAATCCAAGGTTAGGAGTACCTTTCAGGTACCTGAGTATCCTTTTCACAGCAGTGAGATGAGATTCTCTTAGGTCAGATTGATATCTGGCACATAAACAGACTGAGAATTGGATGTCAGGCCTTGATGCAAGTAGATACATCAGTGATCCTATCATTCCTCTGAAAAGAGTTTGATTCACTGGTTTTCCAGTAAGGTCAGGACCAAGGTTGTTTGGTGGAACCATGGGAGTTTTGACTGAGGCACAGTCACTGAGCTCATACTTCTTCAGTAGGCTTCTGACATACTTCTCTTGACTGATAGAGGTTCCTTTATCAGTTTGCTTGATTTGCAAACCAAGGAAGTAAGTCAGTTCTCCCATCATGCTGATTTCAAATTTCTTTGCCATCAGTTTTTCAAACTGTTTGCAAAGTTTATAACTTGTTGAGCCAAAGATGATGTCATCAACATATACTTTTACAAGTATGACATCATTATTTGTCCTGTAGATAAACAATGTGTTGTCTATCTTGCCTCTGACAAATTTATTTTGGATCAGGAAGGCTGAGAGAGTTTCATACCATGCTCTGGGAGCTTGTTTTAGTCCATAAAGGGCTTTGTTAAGCTTGCAGACATAGTCAGGAAACTCATGGCTTTCAAATCCAGGAGGTTGCTGAACATAAACTTCTTCTTTCAGTGACCCATTTAAGAATGCACTTTTAACATCCATTTGGTACACCTTGAAGTTCATGTAGGTTGCAAAAGCAAGGAAGATCCTGATGGCTTCCATCCTTCTACTGGTGCAAATGTTTCTTCATAGTCAATGCCTTCTTGTTTGTTATAGCCTTTGGCTACAAGTCTGGCTTTGTTTTTAATGACTATGCCATTTTCATCAGATTTGTTTTTGAACACCCATTTCATGCCAATGACTGAAATATCTTCAGGACATTTGACCAAGGTCATTACCTTGTTTCTGTCAAATTGTTCCATTTCATCATGCATGGACTGAACCCAACTTGGATGATTAAGTGCTTCCTTGACACTTTTGGGTTCAATTGTGGAGATAAAGTCCACAAATAGGCATTCATTGGCTGAGGCTGCTCTCAGTTGTGCAACCATGCTTCTAGTAAGCATGCCTTCAGTAGGCTCTCCAATTATATTCACAAGTTCTATATCCTGAGACCTAGTCCAACTGTCCTGAGGTCTTGGGAAATGATTAGAACTTGAGGAGGCCTGATGGGTAGGGTCAGGATCAGACACATGATGATCTTCAGCATCATGAGTGTCTGAGTGGGTTGACTCATCACAGTGATTGTTGGGTTCCCGAGCACTATTTTCAGACTGAATGAATGCATCATTACTTCTTTGTGCTTCAACAAACTCAGTGATAGTAGGGTAAGAAAGGTTGTGAGGGATGATGTAATAGGAGATGTCAGCATTTTCTTGGTACTGAGTGGAAGGACCATTGTTAGGATGATGTTCATCAGGAGGGTATTTTGATGAATCATCAATGCCTATCTCTTCCACTGAGGTGTTAGAGACACTGATTGCATCAGTTCTCTCATCAAAGGTAACATGAAATGTTTCCTTAGTTTGATGTCTCCTAGTGTTGAACACCCTGAAGGCCTTTGAGATAAGAGAGTATCCTAGGAAGTATCCATCATCAGCTTTGGCATCAAATTTTTCTAAGTGATCCTTGTGATTATGAATAAACACAGGACACCCAAAGACATGGAAGTAGCTGATGTTTGGGATCCTTCCCTTGAATAACTCATAAGTGGTTTTACTATGTCTCTTGACAATGATGGATCTATTTTGAGTGTAATAGGCAGTCTTTACTGCTTCAGTCCAGAAGTGTTTGGAAAGGACTGATCCATTTAGCATTGTCCTAGCTGCTTCAATGAGTGTTCTATTTTTCCTTTCAGCCACACCATTTTGTTCAGGTGTGTAAGGAGAGGAAATTTTTTGGGAAATTCCTTTCTCATCACAGAAACATTCAAGTTCATAGTTTTTGAACTCTGTTCCATTATCAGTCCTAATCTGTTTGACTTTGATGTCATTTTGATTTTCAATGTTCTTGACAAAGGACATGATTGTTTCAGCTGCCTGACCCTTTTTGATCAGGAAGTAAACCCAAGTGTATCTTGAGTATTCATCCACAATGACCAGAGTATACTTCTCATGGTTAATGGATCTAGGACTGATGGGCCCAAAGAGATCCATATGGAGAAGATGAAGGCAGTTCCTGATGGAAAAGTTTGTTTTGGTTTTAAAGGATGCTCTATGATGTTTACCTTTTTCACAGGCAGGGCATGGATTGTCCTTTGAAAACACAAGTGATGGTAAGCTAAGGACCTTGTTTTGTTTCACAAGATTGTTTATGTTTTTGAAGTTTAGGTGGGAGAGTCTCTTATGCCAAAGCCAGTTGAGGGTTTCAGTGGCCTTAGTAAAGAGACAAGTTCCATTCTGAGTTAGACTGGACATGTCTAACACATAAACATCTTGTCTTCTTGGTGCAATAAGGACAACTTCCTTATTTGCATTGAAGATGGTTCCTTGCTTATCATCAAACTGAACTATGTATTTTGCATCACATAGTTGACTAACACTGATCAAATTGTACTTAAGGCCATTGACATAAGCTATCCTAGTAAAGACTATACCACTACAGTTTACTGAACCATAACCTTCAGTGAGACATGATGAGTTATCAGCAAATATCACCTTGGGTCCTGGTTCTTCCACAAATTTGTGCAGATATTCTCTCACACCAGTCATGCTCCTTGAACATCCACTATCTAGATGCCAAAGTGGCTTCCTGGCATATCTCTACACAAGTATGTAAATTGAGTTAGTTCTTTCTAGGATCCCTCTTCTTGGAGGGTTTGGCTTGATTAGCCTTAATGATTGATGCATGGTTAGTGGTTGAATGGGCTGAGTTACCACAAATTTTGCATTTCATTGCAGAGGTGGACTCAGTGGACTGAGAGGATGACTTGGTCATACCTCTTCTGGTCTGAATGACCTTTTCATGTCCTGAGGTGTTGTGAGTGGAGTCTCCCCAAATTTCACAACAGTTGTTCATAAGAAAATCCTTAGGATGGTGGTCATTGAAGCCACAGTGAGGGCAAGGTGCAAATGGCTTTGCCTTTTGTTTCTGTTTAGAATCAGAAGGGTATTCTAAAGCCTGAGCTTTAATGTTTGCCATCTTTGTTGTGGCTGTGAATGATTGGTGATCAGAAGTCCTGTGATCTTCCTTTTTGCGTATCATGTAGTAAAGGATTCTATAACAATCATTAGTGAAATGATTGGTATAGTGACACAGCTCATACCTTTTCAGGGGTTTAGAGGGTTTGGAGGGTTTTGGTTTGGTGCTTGAGGAAGCTGATTTGGGTTTCTTCATCTTGGATTAAGAAGGTTTCTCAGAAGATTCAATCTTCTCACTCAACTTCCTGACAAGCTCAGCCAGCTGATCAATTTTGGAATTAGGGCTTTCTGTTTTTACTTCAGAAAGGACTGAAGTTGATGAGTCATCAAAATGTACTGAGACTTCAGGGGTTTGCCTCATCAGGAGGGTTTTTCCCATTCCTGGATTCTCCTTTGGAGAATACTGAGAGTAGACCAATGGTGGGAGGTCTGAGCATGGTGCAACACCCTGAAGGATATTCAGTGGTGGGTGTGGTGTGAATGATTCTGATTCAGACTCATTGACTGACTTAGTACTATTGGGTTGGTCAGTGAGTCCAAGCATATTTTTCAGAGCCTCACTTTCAGGAAGCAAGATTTTACAGTCTCAAAGTTTGGTAACTTACTGACTGGGTTGTCCCTGACAATCTAGTCATTTGACTTGGGTTGCATTTCTTGCTCAAAAGATATGCCAGTTGGAACAAAGGTCATTTCACTGTGACTCTCACTGAGGGTTTCAGTGAGTTGGTCAATTCCTATAGTTATCTTAGGAATTAAGCCCACAGTATCAAAAACCTTGGGGTTCTTTTTAGTCCAGCCTTCAATGACAACCTTTTCTTTGTTAAGTTCATTTTGAAGAGCTTGATTTTGCTTCAAAATCTCAGTGTTTTGAATTTGTAGTGTAATATTTTATAACTTGGCTTGTTTTAGTACAAGCAATTCATCTCTACATTTATTCAATTCTAACACAAGATTGTTATATTTTGAAAGAAAGTTAAGCCTTTGTTCTTCAACAAACTTAAGATCTACACAAATATAATTCATATAGGATTGCCAGTCAGAATTATCATCCATAGAAAGTAAAGTGTTTACCTTCTTCATGGTTATGTTCACCCACTCTTCATTCCTTGCATGGCTTTTTCCAACAGCCACCTGATCACCTTCAGAAAGTTCCATCAGTGCACTCACGCTAATTTCCTCATCTTCTGAGGAGACCTCATTTTCGTCCCAGTCATAAGCTTCTGCTACAAGAACCTTGTTCTTTGTCTGAACAGGTTTGGATGTTTGAGCAGCCTGAGACATTGAGGGATTAGTTTCAAGAAGTGCAAGTTTAGCCTTAGCTTTCCTATATTTTGCTTCAAATTCTTTTTGACCCTTTTGAACATTATTGTTTTGAAAGTTTTGGGTCGACTAAAGCATTATAGGTTGAAACTTGCGAGTTCCTGAGGAACTGTTTCCTGAAAATTTATAAGAAGGTTCTGAGATGGTTTTAGAATAACAGTCTCTAGCAAAATGACCCTTTTTACCACAATTAAAACATTCAGTGGTTTCATTTGCTTTGGCTTTTGAAAAGTTGGACTGATTTCTTTTGATGAAACATTTTGAATTAGCAAGGAGTGCCCTTTCTTGGAATTCCAAGTTTAAATCATTTAGGTACTCATCACCAGTTCTTTCATCAATCTCATCTTCAGAATCCCCTTGAAAATCCTGCACAACACCATTAGAATAAAAGGCAGTTGATATGGGTGAGGAGGTCAAGGCCTTTTTGGTCTCAAGAGCTTTTGAGTCTGGGTATCTCCTAGAGATTAAGTTGTCTTCATAGACAAACTTCCCATAGATCTTAGGGAGCTCAAGGGACAGAATGTTATTAGCATTCCTGAGGCCTTGTGAGAAGTTTAGCCACTTCTCAGGGAGACTGTTGACAAAGCCAACATTTGTCTCATGCTTAGACAAAACTACACCATCATTTGATAATTCATTTATCAAGGTCTTGTATCTGGTATATGTTTGAGAGAGACTTTCAGAGTCCTTTGCCCTGAAAGTATTGTACTCAAGTTTTAGATCCATGATCCTGTTTTCCTTGGTATCTGAGAGACCTTCAAAGCTATTGATCAAGTCATCCCAAGTTTGCTTGGCTGTTGAACAGTTGATGACTGATTCCATTATATCGTCAGGAAGACAAGATATAATGATGCTTTTCAGGCGTTGGTCTTGATTGACCACCCTTCTCTCATCAATGGTCCATTGAGCTTCAGGCTTGTTTAGCCCTTCAGCAGTCTTAGGGACATAGGGACCTTCTTTGACACAAGTGATGTAGTATGGTTCCATACCAGTCAAGTAGCAAAGCATTCGCTTTTTCCACTTGCTCAATTTACCAGCTTCAAGTCTGGGGGCAACAACTGAAAAGCTTTCACCCTTTTTATCGACTAGCTAGGGCACATTAATATCAGCCATAGTAGGATCTTGGTTTTAAAAAACCTTGAGCACTCTTAGTTTTTGAAAAGATTTTATAAACCAGAGGCTCTGATACCACTTGTTGTACCCTTAACACGCTTAGAATTAACTAAAAAGTTAATCTATTTGTGTTTATGACTGATACGATGTATTTGATTAATTACAACTTATAAGTAAAAATGTAAATATAAAAACACGATGTTTTTCAACGTTTAAATTCTTATTAGAAATCAATCAAAGAATCTATTACCCAAGTGTTTTGCGGAACAAACACTTGGGATTGAATAGACAAGGTATGGTGTCTCCTATCTAAACTCAAGCAATGCTTAAGTGGTAACAATTTTGAACCACTGAGGTATCTCAGGGATTGGTTACTCTTTGTAGGAGAGAAAAGGGGTATTGTGAAAGTCTAAGCTTTTATTGCACAAAATACCTAACCCACTTTTCTCCATCTATTTTCTATTTATAGGCAAATATGTAAGTGTCCTGAAGATTAAAATACATAAAGAATGAGAAGGCGTGTCTGACAACTACAACAGTATTTTTTCATTTCCATGAACCAATAGGATTGCGCCAAAAAGTCTTCGAGTTTCAGTTCTGACACTTCTTGACTTTTAGCCTCTTTAGGGATGGTTTGTTTCTACCCTGATAAGACTTGTCCTTATCTCTTCAAACCTTCCTGCTCAATCCCGCCTTTCTTTCAGGCTTCTGGTTCTTCATTCTTCGTCTTCAGTCTTCAGTCTTCAATCACTTATTGTTGTTGAGGAGACTAGGGCTCAGTGAGTTCTTATCCAACACTCACTGAACCCATTACCAGCTTCTTTGGCTCAAGTAACACTTCAGGGAGTACCGCCTCACTGTATGGTGAATCTTTCTTCTTAGATTCGTCCTGAGCATCTTGAAGGTAACTCACTGAGTCACTGTTCACTCAGTGACTTAATTGTGTTTTCGGTTGATTAACACTTAGCGTAATTTGTATTCAAATCCTGTTTTAATGATCCTTAGGTACTGAAGGACCCAACAGTAACCAACCCACTTACTACATCATTTCACTTTCCATTATTATTACCACTATGCACACATTCACACAAATCATTTAAAAAATTGACTTTATCATTATTCTACAAACAATGAATTGATTTCTTAATATCGTTTCACCAGTTATTTTATAAACCGATTTATTGTCCTACCGCGATTTTATTACTACTTTATAAATCATGAATTCTTTATCCTACTGCCTATTAAATTGTTTTACAACTCGTTGTACAAGCTATCTTATTATTCAGTAATAAACTAATTCGCTACTTTACTACCATTTCATAAACCAACGAGCGATTTCACAAATTTCGTAAACTATGCCGCAATTATTCTATCTGTTTTACTACTGCCTTCTGAACCATTTTACTCTCCGGTGAGCCGATTTAGCCACTGTTTGTTTTAAAAACAATAAAACTGTGTTATTATTATCTTACAAATTATCTCGCTATTACTTTACAAAACTATTTTAGTGTCACCCGACGAACCATTTTGCTACTAAATCAATAAGTAAACTACAGCTTTGCAAATATTTTACAGATAATAAATGATTTTCTTATTACTCTATGCATTGTTTTACAAATCATCACACAAGTTATTGTGTAACCCGATCTTTTTCTTTATAACATATCACAAATTTAACTCTGAATTTGTTATTTTAAAAATGATAAATCGTTCTCTATCACTCTATAAACTATTTTACAAATTATTTTATAAAGTATTTCACCATCACCATGTGAACCATTTACTTCCATGAAAAGTGTTTTCATACTATTATTTCATAAACAAGAATAACCAATCTTTCACTTTGAAAGTAAACCAAACCTTAGAAGTGGATCCCGCACTTATGCCTGAGATTATAGACTGCAACCTACCAAACCTTGAAATCATTTCATCACTGAATAAGTTACCTCATTCGCCCCATATGATTAGATTCCCTGATTAGCAAGTGCACGTGTTGAACTAGGTTGTCAATATGCCATCGCTCTTAAGAAATGGTACCCCCTGGGAATTCTAGACAACACAGACTCGAAACCCCTTTCTTTTATGTAACCCGCTTCATTGCAAAACTCTAACTCTCTTCTATGAGATGCGACTACAACACTAGGACGCCAAGAGATCTTAGCTTACCTAGCGACTATTGGTACTCGACCTCACCTTGAAAACAGAAAGGACCTTCCTCAACATAATATCGAGCTGATTCAGGCCTCTCAGATCACTAGTGTAACCGTTTTAGATCAAGATACCTTATAGTACCGCTAAACAAGTTGGAATACTTACACCTATGAGCTTCGCCTGGTATTTAACATTGAACCTCGCTCCAACATTGGCAACTAGATTCTTCCTTTGGATATTCAGAAACATAGGTGGATGTGATGCTTGATTACCCCTCCTCCCTTGATATTCTTACTTTTAAGGACTTTTCTTGAAATGCTTTTATAACAACTTCGAACTCGTAATGATATTTTCCTAAAATACCCATTTTGAGGATTAAATCTTTCTGGTCAAACTTTATCAAACTTTTATTAAGGGATGTCAAATGAAAAATTTATGAACATTTTCTTGTCCATACCATGATCAAAAATCCGTTTTACATAAATTTTAAGATCTTTTGAAACTATATCACCTTACGTAACCGAAATTTCTCAACAAAGAAATTTGTAACACTTGGGAAGTCATTTTGGTCAAATTAGTACAAATGTTTACCTAAACAAAGTTTCAAGCAAAATTTCATCCAACCCACTGAGGAGGAAAACACACAATTTCGAAACAAATCTTGAAGATCACTCACCTCGCCATTTTCGTCACCTTGCATGTATCAAGCTGAAATTTTGTGTCACTAGGATGTAGACCATATGTTGGGTTAAGACCCAGAGAATTTAAGAAGAGATCGCACTAGCAAAATTGTGAAACACCGCGTAGTTAAGATTTAAACTGTTTCCCCATATTAAACTTACTTCAGGGATTATTGCACCTCACCAACTCACCAGAAGGGAGACAACTTCTGGCAGACCACTTAAATACTCTTCCACAAGCAAGAAGAGACCCTTAGAACATTCCAAAGAGACCCTAATATGTTACAAGTACCACAACCTTTTCACCAACACCATTCCGCTGGGTAACTTGAACTAAATCGCGAGGACGCGATTCCTTTTTAGGGGTATGTGATGTAACAACCGACAAATTTCTTAACCTTGTTTTACGAGCCAAAACAATAATTTTGATTCTTCCTTAGCTTTTAAATCTCTTTGAAACCCGAACTGATAAGTTAAATTGAAATCCGGGACGGATTTTCAAATATGATGTATGTGCTGTAACACCCGGTAAATTTCCTAAACCTATTTTACGAGTCAAAACACTTGCTTCTCATTTTCTTTAACTTTTGAACTTCTTTGAACTTGTTTGGGTCTGAAAAACTATGAATATCTTGTTTAATGTGAGCGTTATTCCCTTATTGAACTGGCACAACCTGGAAAGCACAAAACGTATCGTATTTGCCAAATATATTGATTTCTTGAAAGTATCGCATATTTATACTCGTTTTCATTGGAAAAATTATTTCGAGAACAATGGCGCAAATTTCATTGATTTTCGAGTCCGTTTGGTATGTCGAATGGGTCCCGCAGTGTTTATTGCAAAAGATTAGCCAATATGGCAAAAATAGTCCCTCCGCCCCATATTTACCTTTCATCCCCCTCACTCTAATATTTTCACTACTAGTCCCTCCTCAAAAGTATTTAAACCCCAAAAATAATTAAATAATTCATTTAATCCCACACACTCTCTCTCACTAACTCTCTCTCCTCTCTCTCTCTTCTCTCGCCGGCGATCACTTCCGTCAGGCCACCAACCACCGCTGGCCAACTTCCGGCCACCGGAAAATTTTTCCGGCGAGCACTTTTATTTGCCTATTCGATAGATCAGCCACTTTTATTTATTTCTAGAGTTTTTAAGCGTTTGGCTCCCACCGCAACCACCCTCACGCGCCACCACCGCCGCTGCCACAATCACCGAGACACCACCACACCCCCTCCATCTTCTCCTTCGGTAAACCACACCCACGCGCCCTCTTTTCTATTTTTTTTATTATTATCGAAACCCTAATTTAATTTTTTTTATCCGATTAATACTAATGTTTTTATTAATAAAAATGGTTGTAAAAATTTGTTATAACACTCGTGTGGAACCCCCTTTTTCTTGGCGTTGACCCGGTCAACTCAGTCAACCACCGAGTCAACTCGGATGACCCGGTGTGGATAATGGTTTTATTTGTTTTCATTTTCTTTTCTTTTATTGTTGTTGAAGTTGTGGCTCGATTCGGGCTTTGTTTGGTTTGTTGAGGTTTTGGCATCCGACGTACGGCGTAGCCAAGCCGTGACTCACGGCGAGTCATGGCGAGGCGTGGTATTTAGCATTAAGTTTAGGATTAGTTTGATTGTGTTGTTTGTGTTGAGTTTGGATTTGTTTCGGATTAAATTTGGGTTATGTTTATGTTCGGTTGGATTTTAGAGTTGGAAATGGTTTTGGTTTGACGTGATATGGTGTAGACTTAGGATTAGGATTGAGGTGTTTGGATTGGTTGTGTTTGTGTTTGAACCGAGAGCCTCATCGGCTCGAGTTGAGAAGAGCTGTGACTCGTGGCGAGTCACGACAAAGTTTATTTACTTGTCATTGTTTATTTATTTATTTTCGTCGAGTCGTGGATTATTAGTTAGTCGTTATTTATTAATTTGTTTTATTTTATTTATTAGATTGTCGAGTCGTGATAATTTAGGTTAGACGTTTAATTATTTATTTGTTCGTTTGTTATCGATATGAGGGTTTCGGATTATTTGAAAACAATATGGGATATAAATTGCAACATATGAGATACTGGATATATAATGATTTGGACGTGGATATTGTGATGATGTAACATTATTGGACAAGGATTGGACGTATTGGATTTACGGTATTAGTTGATTGGACTATTATGGACCCTTTGGTACACGAGACGGAAGGATACGTTAGACTCATAAGAGCTTAACCTATCTGGACCCGAACTATACAAAATGGTCGATAAAACTAAACAACTAATATATACGCGA
This sequence comes from Artemisia tridentata subsp. tridentata, assembly GCA_021014915.2. Taxonomy (NCBI): domain Eukaryota; kingdom Viridiplantae; phylum Streptophyta; class Magnoliopsida; order Asterales; family Asteraceae; genus Artemisia; species Artemisia tridentata. The sequence goes on from CP139507.1 coordinate 402,523,676, forward strand.
ATAATATGCCCAATTATATATTAAAACTTGTAAAATTTAACGATAATTGAATTATTCAAATGTGTCGTATGACTTGGGAACATCTTATAAACGGGCACTTCATGCCGAAATTTCGTAAAACGTTTATAAACTTAAATCGTTATGAATTATTAAATGTCCTAAAATTCTTTTCAAAACTCTTATGTTTTAGCAGATATAACATCTATTTTGGGAAAACGAGGAAAAGCCGAAACTATCTATCGATGTTAGTTATTTGTTTATTTATTCTTTTTTGTTTTTATTCTTTCTTTCATATTCCTTTCTTCTTCTTCTCTCGTCTTTCTTGAGTATTCGTTCGTATTCGCCGACTTTTGCTATTTTCCTTTTCTAAAATATCCACACGAGTCTTAAAGTTTCCTTTTATTTCAAACGCCATTGAAAACTAAACCTTTTTATAATAACACAAGTATTCAACTAACGCTACTTCATAAATTACTTGAACATTATTTCTGAACCATGTTACTTGTTAGGTTGTGCCGATCCAATACTGTTATGCTTGTACTTTTGATATCATCGTTGTGCCTTTACTCCTTGATGCCAGTTGTGATGTTTGTGATATTTTGCATTGCTGCATACTCAGGTGAGTTTATAGCTCCACTTTTTATATTCTTAAACTGTTTTATAAACTACTTGGGGTGAGATACATGCTACTGTTTTGAATACGATCGCAATTGTTTGAAAACTATACATTGAACTGAAAACTATGCTTTCTGCTTTCTGAAACTTTATTTGAACTAGAACAACATTTATACATTTCTAGTAGCTACTTTGCGAAACATCTGATAAGCACTAAGTACCGCCCTTTCCAAAAGCAAGTCCCTCGATCATGAACCATTAATCACCTGCGGGTGAGCGCGATTATAGTTTATAGGCCTATAGGATTTGACCATCCCGCCTTGTTGACAAAGGTCGGTCAACATGTGATGTACTATAATTGAGTTACCTATGTATTTGGCAAGATACCTACTTTTGGGGCAACTATTATGATTATGAAATTCCGCGGTTACTGTCGACTTACGCTAGGGTTACGGGTGCCGGTTAACGCTTTGTGTGTCATGAGCTTATTGCAGTGGTAATATCTGAACTTTCGGGCGTATAACGTAACCCACTTTCTTGGAAACTTGAAATATTGTGATCAACTATTTTATTTAAACCTATGAATTCACTCAACCTTTGTGTTGACTTTTTGCATGTTTTTTCTCAGGTGTTAAATCATTTTCCGCTGCATATCTTACCTTTGGAGGAGCTTGGTGGAGGGCATGACATGGTCATAGAAGACTCAGAAACTATTTGGGATCACTTTAAATCTTTTTATGAAACTTTATTTTCCGCACTGTTTTAAATACTGTAAACTGTATGTTTTCAATCATAATTGTGGAAAACTAGAAGGGGGGGGGGGGGTTGAATAGTTTTACGTCTTTTTAATTTATATTCAGAAAACTTTGTTTACTTTTTAGATTCGAATTTATGTGAACTCAACTCTTGAACAATATGAACAACTATAAGTAAATATAAGTAAGCAATGCAAGTAAGGTAATAAATATGAAATGAAAGATAGAGATGGAAAGATCTAACCGAGAGACAAGAGATTTATAGTGGTTCGGCTACAAGGACACCTTCTTTGCCCTACTCCACTCCCCGAGCACCTAACTCGAGAGTTCACAACACTATGTCAACAAGCTCCCTTATGGCGGAGAAAACCTTACACAACTTTAGCTTACACCGGCTTAACGACACAAAGCTAGATGTCGAGTTCTAATCGTAGCTAGAACCAATCTCACAACTTATACACAACTTAATCACACCTTCTTCTTCACGACTTCTTTACGACTTCTTCACGACTTCTTCATGACTTCTTCACGACTTCTTCACTATGACTTCACAACTTAGCACACCCTATGTACACTTCTACTTCTTCACACCTTTACTACTTACACACCTTAACAACACAACTTCTCTACTTACACACTAACCTATCCCAAACAATTATTCACACAACTATCTAACAACAATACACAACTTATATACAAATGTATGATGACACAAACAACTTAGGTATCTAAGTTGCAATACTTCTTCTTTAGTTGTTGAAGGAGTATTCTTCTCTTGCACTTGAATGAAGGAAGCTTGGATCACTTGGAAACCAAAGCTTAAGATTATATGATCAAAGGGTTTTTGAAGATATGAAATGAGATCTACAACAGAAAGTTTTAGTGTGCAAAAGGTAAGTAAAAATCCAGGGGAAGGCTGGTATTTATAGGCAGAAAAACTGGACAGCTGGGAGCTACTGGAGCGTGGCCGGCCCCCTTAAATAGGGGGGCGGTCCCCTTAATTTTAAGGGGGCCGCCTAGTATAATTAAGGGGGCCGCCCCTGCCAGCCGTTGCCCAGTTTTGTCTTTTTGTGGGAAAGGTTTTTCTGAAACATTTTTACTGATTTTGGTTAAAAATTTGAATTCATAAATTTATAATGAATTAAACCTTTTTATTTATTACCAAAAATGTTTTTCTAAAAGATATAAAATGTTTTTGACATTTTATAAAAAATCTAGTGTTTAAGAAAATGTTCCTTTGATCATATAATGCATTAAGCATTAGTTCATTCATACCTTAAGTGATTTTAGTTGTAGAAGTGAATATTTACAACTAAGTACTTGTTTATTTTATAAGTTTATGTTTTAATGAGTTTATATTTTGTGATTATCAAAACATAGAGATATGAATAAATATGGATAATGTTTTTAGGCATTATTTATGTCAACAATCTCCCCCTTTTTGTTGATTACAAAACCTAAACTCATTAAATCCAAAAGTTTATTTTTGGACAAGTATTTGGTGAGTTTATATTCACTTCTCCCCCTTTTTGTAGAATCAGAAACGTTAAGCCGACAAATTTAGACGTGAAATTTATCGGGACGAAAACTCCCCCTTGATGTTTACTCCCCCTCGTTCGAGGGCACCAAGGAGACGAACTATAGAAATCTTGGCTGTAAAAACAAGTTAGGAGACACAAGATACATACATAGCAAAAATATTTAGAATAACCAACTAATTAATTCATGCATTCAAGATGATCATATATAACATATGAAGCATCATTACATTACATAAAATACTTAAAACATAACGATTACAACATAACTAGAAATACTAATGATCCTCATATTGCCAAAAAGAGCGATTAGACTTGCTTGCGACACAAAAGGGTGAGGGATTTTATTTTGAGGCGGAAAGCATGCGGATGGGTTTTAGTTATGTGATGGTGAGGGAAATGGAGCGGATCCAGTGATGTTATATCGTTGTAAGGGAGGAATGGGATGAGGACGAGTGAGTAGATATTCGATCCAAGAAATATCTTCACTTAAGTAGAGAATTTGTTTTTGAAGGAAGATGAAACAAGGGAAATAGTGGGTGTGGTTTGTAACTTGATCCAAGTTAAGAGAGTGGGGTAGGCAATTTGAGTAAGGTGAGGATGGAGGTTGTCCCTTGTTGCGTTGTGTGAGGTGCATAGCAAGGAGATCACTAAGATCATGGATTTGGTTAATCTCTTCATGAAACTTTTGCTTTTCATGAATGGGGATTTGGTTATTTGGTGGAAATGGATGGTATTGGGGTGTATGATTTGAGGAAAAGTTTGATGTTTGACCAAAGTGATGAGGGTTTTCAAGGATTCCATTGAAGTTGGTTTGATGTTTAGGGGAGTAGTTTGGAATGAATGTGGATGTTTGGCCAAAATGATAAGGTTTGTGAAATGGTTCAATGGAATGAGGTTGTGATCTTGGAGAGTAGTTGGGGATGAATGATGATGGAGGTGTTGGTTGTCTAGTAGCACCATTTGTGATGGGCTTGTGGTGAGGGTGAGGTTTTCTTTTCCACCCGGGTTTTAAGGTCATCCTTGCTAGCTTTGAGGTTTTTGGTTTTGGGTTGATAGGAGAAGACATGATGGGATGATTGAATGTGGTGAGATATGGGGTTATTTATAGTGGAGGATTTGTGTGGTTTAGGAATGGATATGCTTGTTGGGTGATTAGGACAAAATGTGTTTGTGAATTTTGGGGAAGTATAGGATCAAATGGGCTAAAAAGCAGAAAAAGATTCTGTGAACCCGTCCAGCAGATGGCCGGTCCCCTTAATTATGGGCGGTCCCCTTAATAATTAAGGGGGCCGCCTTATGAATTAAGGGGGCCGCCCATCTGGTACCTTTCTGGGTTCCAGAAATGGGTTTTTCTGCAGAAATAGGTGAGGGTGGCTATGTTTTGAGCTTCTGGTTTTAGACAAGTCCCACTCTTTGAGGCAATAGAGAAACATATTAAGCATGCATGGCATATAAGATAAACAAATAAGCAAGCAATAAGTTATATCTAGTAATTTAGAGAATTAAGGCAATTAATCATCTAAGGCAAGGGTAATGGAGCAAGGGCACTAGAAACTAATGGGGAATAGGTGATGGAACAATTGTGAGGATGTGATTAATAAGCTTGTTCTAGTGTGTGCCTATATGCAACAAATGTGGAGATGTGATTGTTTCGACTCCTAAATGCAAAAATTTCCTAAGAAACAATCCAAGGTCTCCTTGATTTGATTTTGCTCAATATATGAATATCAAAGATATATATTAGATTATATACTTTGACAATTCATGTGAGACCTTATGCATGAAAAAAAATGTTTTTCGCATTATTCAACAATGTGAGGAAAATGGTTTTCATGTGTTTTCCTAGATGTGAGAATAATTTGTAGAAAATAGATTAGGTTTTGTTTATAAATATGTTTATGCAAGAAAAATATTTCCCAATCTTTTGTTTTGTGCAAAACAGATTCCTAGACTCAGATGAGAAAAAAAATAACAATAATTTTACAGACAGATGGCCGGTCCCCTTAATGACAAGCCGGTCCCCTTAATAATTAAGGGGACCGCCTTTTATAACATTAAGGGGTCCGCCCATCTGGAAAAAAAATTGTACTAAAAAAAATGTAGAAAATTTAGTCAATTTGTTCCATCATCCCTAGGCCTAATCGTAAGTGATTAAAGAGTTCTCGCTTAAGGGGCTTAGTAAATATGTCTGCTAAGTTATCTTCCGATGCAACCTTTTCTATAGATATGTTTCCTTTTTGAACGTTATTGCGGAGGAAATGGTGGCGTATTTCTATATGTTTAGTCCTAGATTGTTGAACGAGATTCTTACTTAAATCTATAGCACCTTTATTATCACACATAATTGGGACATTATCTAACCTAATGCCGTAATCTACGAGAGCTTATTTCATCCATAGTGCTTGTTGACATGCCTTTCCAGCGCTTACATATTCGGCTTCTGTAGTAGAAATAGCAAGAGCGGTTTGCTTCTTTGAGAACCAAGATGTTAGACAACATCCCATGAACGTGCAAATTCCACTAGTGCTTTTTCTATCCACGTAGTCTCCCGCATGATCCGAATCCGCATAGACGATGGTTTCTATGCCGGATCCCTTAGGATACCATAATCCTAAGTGTATAGTGCCTTTAATGTATCGGAAGATACGCTTAACCGCTTCTAGGTGAGAGGTTTTGGGATCCTCTTGAAAACGGGCACAAAGGCAGACACTAAACATGATATCCGGTCTACTTGCCGTTAAGTATAGTAAACTACCTATCATTCCTCTATACTTAGTATTTTCTACGGACTCACCCTCTTCATCTCTTGTGAGTTTAACTTCCGTAGACATCGGTGTTTTCATGGGCTTAGCGTCTTCTAATCCAAATTTCTTAAGCATTTCCTTAATGTACTTAGATTGATTAAAAAATATTCCATCTTCTAACTGTTTTATTTGTAATCCTAGGAAGAAATTAAGTTCACCCATCATACTCATCTCAAACTCATCATGCATGATTTTGGCGAATTCATCACACATATCCTGACAAGTCGATCCGAATATAATGTCGTCGACATATATTTGGACAATGATGAGATTTGGGCTTTTCTTTTTCGTGAAAAGAGTGTTATCTACCATTCCCATGGAATAATCATGTTTAATAAGAAATGTCTTTAATCGATCATACCAAGCCTTGGGAGCTTGTTTGAGTCCATATAAAGCTTTCTTGAGTTTATAAACATAATCAGGTTTTGTGAAGTCAATGAATCCTGGAGGTTGTGCCACGTATACCTCCTCATTGATAAAACCGTTAAGGAATGCACTTTTCACGTCCATTTGAAATAACTTAAAATCAGGGCGCATGCATAGGCAAGTAGTATTCTTATAGATTCTAATCTAGCTACGGGGGCATAAGTTTCGTCGTAATCTATTCCTTCTTGTTGATTATATCCTTGGGCAACTAACCTAGCTTTGTTCCTAGTAACTATTCCATTTTCATCTAACTTATTTCTATAAACCCACTTAGTTCCTATGATGGTCATGTTCATGGGATTTGGGACTAGTTCCCAAACGTCATTAGTCTTAAATTGATTTAGTTCTTCTTGCATAGCCATAACCCAACTTTCATCTTTTAATGCTTCATTTATATTTTTAGGTTCTATAGTTGATAGGAAACAAAAGAAGTTATTTTTGTCTTGAGCTTGTGATCTAAGGGTTCTTTGATTTAGATTTCCTATTATATTATCTAATGGGTGTGATTTAGATTCCTTAATATTTACGATTTCGTTTTCTCCTAGTGTTAAATCTTCATTATCATCACCTAGGGGCTTAGTTTTACTAACCTTAATAGCTTCTTCTTCAACTAGGTCATCATCTTCTAGGGGCAATGTCTTAGGTGGTGGTGGAGTTTCATCAAAAGTTACATTTAAGGACTCTTCTACTTTCATAGTGTGTTTATTAAGTATTATGTATGCTTTACTATTTTGCGAATACCCTAGAAAGATCCCTTCGTACGACTTAGGATCAAACTTAGTAAGGTAATCTTTTGTATTGAGAACAAAACATTTGCTCCCGAATACCCTAAAGTAATTTAGATTAGGTTTTCTACCTCTTAATAACTCATATGGGGTTTTTCCTAAAATTCCCCTAATTGAGACTCTATTTATTATATATGTTGATGTATCTACGGCATGGCACCAAAATTTTTGTGGGATAGATTGTTCATTTAGCATTGTTCTACTCATTTCTTGTAATGTTCGATTCTTTCTTTCTACTACCCCATTTGATTGTGGAGTGCGAGGAGCGGAGAAATTGTGAGATATCCCATTTAAATCACAATATTTTCCGAATTGCACTTCGTTATCAAATTCCCAACCATGGTCCGTCCTAATTGATACTATAGAACATCCTAATTTATTTTGAATCATTTTACTAAATATTTCAAACTTATTAAAGGCTTCGGTTTTATCACTTAAAAATCTAGTCCACGTGTATCGTGAATAGTCATCTACAATTACTAAGGTATAACGATTACCTCCGTAACTCCGCACAGCGGATGGACCAAAAAGGTCCATGTGTAATAATTCTAGGCATCTAGTAGTGGAGACTATATTCTTAGCTTTGTGACTAGCATGTGCTTGTTTTCCTATTTTACATGCATCGCAAAAGTGTTGGTCATATCTTAGGTTAGACAAGTTTCTAACTAATTCTTTAGAGGCAAGGGATTGTATTTGTTGCATATTAGCGTGACCTAATCTTCTATGCCACAATGTAGAGTTTTCATCTAAGGTTGCTAGACATATTTTATCTTCCGGTTTATTTCCTAGTTTCATAACATATACGCCACCTTTCCTAATTCCTCTACCTATGACCTTTCCGTCCTTAACTATTTCGCTATCTTTACTTGTAAAAGTAACCCTACACTTATTATCACATATTTGTCCTATACTAAGCAAGTTATATGTTAAATTATCTACATGCTCAACATTTTCAATAGTTAGGGAGTCTTGAGAGATTGTACCTTTGCCAATGATTTTTCCACGAAAATCACTACCGAAAATAACATTACCTCCGTTGTATGCCTTGTAGGAGGAGAATAGCTTCCGGTTTCCCGTCATGTGCTTCGAGCATCCACTATCCTTAATCCATTCGTCCGGCTCCAAATTTATCCCTAGACATATTTCATCGGTGGCTTGAGCTACAAGGCACTTTTCGTCTTTTGCTTTGTCTGCTTCATCTTTGTCGCTATCACTCCATGTTCCACTAACAAATGCGCTTTCGTAATCATAACCCGGTGGCTTTGGACATTCGCCAATGAGATGGTTTTGGCTTCCACATCTAAAGCACTTTCTTTTCCCGTAGTTATCATTTCTATTTCTTTGAAGCGATCTTCTTTCATCTCGCGGTTGTCTCGTGAATCTTCCTCGTCTCTTGAAGAATTTCTTGAATTCTCTCACGGCCATTGCATATTCTTCGTCTTCACTATCGTCACTTGAATTGTCATCATCACTAACCTCCTTTTTGACTTTTAGCGCAAGAGTTTTTATTTGATCTTTCTTACTCTTGACCGTTTCAAAGTCTCTCTTTATAATTTCTTCATGGACCTTCAAGTTGCCAATAAGTTCATCAAGCGATAGCGTCATCAAGTTCTTCGATTCTTCAATAGCCGTGACCTTCGCGCGCCATTTTGGATGCAATGCCCTAAGAAATTTCCTTACACAATTTTTGCTAGAAAAAGTCTCATCAAGTGCTTTTAAACTTGTGATGATTGTGTTAAATTTAGCAAATGCATTATCAATAGATTCCTCTTCAGGAATTGTAAATTGTTCATATTGTTGAACAAGAAGATCTATTTTGTTATCTTTGACTTGACTATTACCTTGGTAAGTGATTAGTAAAGAATCCCAAATTTCTTTTGCGGTTTGACACATAAAAATTCTTTCATATTCTTTGCGTGGTAACGCATTATAAATTACCATTTTAACCTCATTATTTTTTGCTAGCTTCTTTTTCAAATAATCATTTTGTTTTTCAAAAGGTACAATTTCATCTATTTTAGTTAAAGGATTATTTTGAATAGGAGGAAAATCACCATAGGTAATAACATGCCAAAGATCAAGATCCTTTGATTTCACATAAGTTTCGAATCTATTTTTCCAATAAAGAAAACCATCACTTTCAAATAGTGGTGGTCTTTGCATAGATTGCCCTTCTAAATACTTTAAAGATTCCATAGATCGTTTCAAGTTTTAAAATACAGTTTATTTTAAAAATCTTGTTTAACCTGGCTTTGATACCAATTGTGGAAAACTAGAAGGGGGGTTGAATAGTTTTACGTCTTTTTAATTTATAATCTGAAAACTTTGTTCACTTTTTAGATTCGAATTTATGTGAACTCAACTCTTGAAAAATATGAACAACTATAAGTAAATATAAGTAAGCAATGCAAGTAAGGTAATAAATATGAAATGAAAGATATAGATGGAAAGATCTAACCGAGAGACAAGAGATTTATAGTGGTTCGGCTACAAGGACACCTTCTTTGCCCTACTCCACTCCCCGAGCACCTAACTCAAGAGTTCACAACACTATGTCATCAAGCTCCCTTATGGCGTAGAAAACCTTACACAACTTTAACTTACACCGGCTTAACGACACAAAGCTAGATGTCGAGTTCTAATCGTAGCTAGAACCAATCTCACAACTTATACACAACTTAATCACACCTTCTTCTTCACGACTTCTTTACGACTTCTTCACGACTTCTTCACTATGACTTCACAACTTAGCACACCCTATGTACACTTCTACTTCTTCACACCTTTACTACTTACACACCTTAACAACACAACTTCTCTACTTACACACTAACCTATCCCAAACAATTATTCACACAACTATCTAACAAAAATACACAACTTATATACAAATGTATGATGACACAAACAACTTAGGTATCTAAGTTGCAATACTTCTTCTTTAGTTGTTGAAGGAGTATTCTTCTCTTGCACTTGAATGAAGGAAGCTTGGATCACTTGAAAACCAAAGCTTAAGATTATATGATCAAAGGGTTTTAGAAGTTATGAAATGAGATCTACAACAGAAAGTTTTAGTGTGCAAAAGGTAAGTAAAAATCCAGGGGAAGGCTGGTATTTATAGGCAGAAAAACTGGACAGCTGGGAGCTACTGGAGCGTGGCTGGCCCCCTTAAATAGGGGGGCGGTCCCCTTAATTTTAAGGGGGCCGCCTAGTATAATTAAGGGGGCCGCCCCTGCTAGCTGTTGCCCAGTTTTGTCTTTTTGTGGGGAAGGTTTTTCTGGAACATTTTTACTGATTTTGGTTAAAAATTTGAATTCATAAATTTATAATGAATTAAACCTTTTTATTTATTACCAAAAATATTTTTCTAAAAGATATAAAATGTTTTTGACAATTTATAAAAAATCTAGTGTTTAAGAAAATGTTCCTTTGATCATATAATGCATTAAGCATTAGTTCATTCATACCTTAAGTGATTTTAGTTGTAGAAGTGAATATTTACAACTAAGTACTTGTTTATTTTATAAGTTTATGTTTTAATGAGTTTATATTTTGTGATCAACAAAACATAGAGATATGAATAAATATTGATAATGTTTTTAGGCATTATTTATGTCAACAATAACGTTTCTTCTAAAATGTTTTAAGTAAAACCGTTCTTTGTACCTTGTGATCGTGATAACTCTTCAATAACACCCCCCGACCCGTATGTTTCCGCTGATCCGATTTCGGGGTGTTACAAATGGATAGTCCATCATTTACAAAGTAGAATACATTCTTTTAGTACCTAAGTATGTGTTACGTATGGGTTTTCTCAAAGGTGTAGGAAAGTAAATAGCACACTCTTTGCTTTTAATGGTTTTGAAACACTTATAATGTTGTCAAATCCAGTGGGAGCATTGTGTTGTAATTACTGAATAATGAATTATTGCAATGATCTATAATTCAGTGGGAGCTACAAGCTTTGTCATCTTGGTAGTAACCCAGATTATCTCTAGAATGTCTTGAGATAATTACTTTCCTATAGTAGACACTTGTGTTTTTAAGGATAGTCATGTACGTTTCCTTACTAGACAATGTGGTTCTATATCTACTAATTATGATAATATCTATGCCACAATCATATTGATCACATAAACAAACGAGTGATGCGTTGTTTATCTGATACATGATGTTGTTCCATGCACAAGTGGGAGAAATATTTATTGTGTGCAAGGTACAACACATAGGAATATGATTTAAAGGATTCTCTTGACTGCATGGTAAGAGACTAATGTTCTACCCCATCTAATCCAAGAAACACTTGGTATTGCAATTTACGTTCTGTGAGAGCTTAACTAGATTGCAATAACAAGGTAAAAATCCATGTTACGTGAGACCGTATCTGGATAATTTGCAGTTTCTAAATTAGATACCTATTAGAGCAAGTGTCAATATGATAATAAGACTACTTCAAACTAAATATTTATGTATTATTGAAATGACATAAATAAATGAAGTAATCTAATACTAATTCAATTTGAATATTTATGTAATTTTGGAATGACATAAAATAAGTGAAGTAATAAATTAAGTTGAAATTACTATTGAAACCAAGAGATGGTGTTCATGATTACTTTAGTTAAACATGTTTATGTTTCATTATAAAGATATAAACATGAAGTCTGTGGAAAACTAGAAGGGGGGGGGGGTTGAATTGTTTTTACCACTTTTTAAATTTATTCGCTTTGAGTACTTAACGTGATTTCAAACTAATGCAAATAATCAAGCAATATAAGTAAAGAAAGTAAGGAAAGAACAATCAAACCACAACACGGATGTTTATAGTGGTTCGGTCTACAATGACTCTCTTCCTTGCCCTACTCCACTCCTCGAGCCCCTAACTTGAGAGTTTTTCTTCACTAAGAAACAAGCTCCCTTCTAGGCGGAGAAAACCTTTACACGTCGCTTACTCTTTTTTCGGTACTAAGTTAGATACCGAGTTCTTTACAAGGGTACAACCACTCCCAACGTCGCTTAACCTTTTTCCGGTACTAAGCTAAATACCGAGTTCTTTACAAGGGTACAACCACTCCCGACACTCTATGTGTTTTGAGGACTAAAACACTAACCGATCACTACTGAATGTTTGGTATAAACAATGATGTGAGAACTACAAATGAATCACACAATATCTATACTAAAGGTTTACAACACTGTGTTGAACCTTGATGCTTGATCTCTTTGCTACAAAAGAAAGATCTCTACAAATGAAATGAATGAATGAATGAGTTAGTAAACTAAGAAAGAATGTATATGCAATGTATGCAATGTAAGTGATGATTGTCCTTTAATGATCAACTTGCTATTTATAGGCAAAACTGACCAGACAAAGGACGGATTTGGCGGACCCAAATATTTGGTTCTGCCCATACTGCTGTTTGGGTCCGCCGAGACATGATAGCTAGCTCTTACAAGATCTTACCAAGATCTTACACAATCCAACTCATTGCTTGAAGATCTTTTCAAAATATTATTTTAAGTCAACCAAGCTATCTAAATGATGTATGCCATGATGTCATGTATATATTTACATTTTAGGAATTAAAATGTACAACATGTAAATGTATATATGTATGTAACATGTATCCTAGTGATCATGTGGCATGTATATGATGGGTTTTAAAAGCTTATTACTATAAATGTAAAAGACTTTTAACTTATATTTATGCTTTGCTGATAACGCTCATTTTGTCTAGGTTTTAGTCACGTTATTTGTATATCTTTGTATATTATTTAGTTATGTTTATGAGCATTTTGCGCTTAAAAGGTATTAAGATGTGTTCAGGTCTAGGTACAAGGAAATATCAAAGAATGACGAAGAAAAGCCAAGATATTAATAGAATATTCAAGAAAAGATCATCGTCAAAGATATTGATTCATGTTATGATTATTTTTGATGTACAAGAGAAGGATGTGAAGATTTTTAATGAAAGATGGAGTCATGATTCGGTGCTTAAAAGAATGTTAAAGATTGGAGTTTATTGCCAACCCAAGGTTGAAATACATATGCAAACCAATTTCTAAACCCAAGGTTGAAGCTGAGATCCAAACCCAAGGTTCAATAGCCCAACCTGAGGTTGAGCAGTCATCCCAGCCGCAGGTTCAAGTCTGAACCGCAGGTTAAGATATTTCTGAGATGAAGAGTTGCATTAACTCAATGTTTTAACTACCATTATGACTAATGTCCGATCATTTCCTTTCTTATATGATTATTGAAGGCTTGTGACAGTTTTTGGGGATGATTTCAAGCATAAATATGACCCCTAATCACCCCATTACAAGATACTATATACTTGATACACAACAAATCTCAATCAAGCCTTACACCATAAGGACTTGATCACATTATTTACTAAACCCGAAAGAGCTTAATAATCTCTGCCATTCTCAAGAAGATCCCAAGGAGAAACGAAGAAAGTGTTGGTGATACTTACTAGAATAGGTGGAAGATTCCTTTGTTCAATTGGAGGCCTTAAGGAGCGCTATAACTCTTTAGATTTCTTACTCATTGTAGTCTTGCTTTGGGTAACTTTCTTTTACTTAATTATTATGTTGAACAATTTGTTATTGAATGAAATGTTACGTTTGTTGATGAAACTTGTTATGGAATAATTTGTGATACTTGTTTAGGAATTATGTAGACTTTCGTGTGAATGTTGAATGATTAGTCGGTTAGAAAAAGTGATTGTTCTCATAAGTTTGTTTAAGTATAATTCGTGTTCTAAAACTTGTTGATTAAACATTGTTGGATTTAAAGGTCGAAAGCATTTCTAATATTGTTTGATTCCAAGAAGTTGGTGCACAAATGGATTGGTGCTTGACAATTGACAACTATTAGGTATTCAAGTTTTTAAATGAATTCGAGAATATTTAATCACGAGATTGGGTCGAAAGGACTCGTATGAACTAATGTTACTAATCATCTTTTTCATACATTTGATAACACAAAGGGCTAGCGTAATGGGATGATGTATTGGCCGAAAGGACTCACCCGTGAAACAAGTAGAAACATGGATTTTCTTGATATTACCCGTTGACTAGAAAACCTTGTGAAAATTGGTATGTGCCTTCTACATATATGTTTCACCTAAACATATTCAACATTTTATCATGATTGTTTATTATTCCTAAATAAGTATTTGTTCGTTTGATTGATTGAATTCGGAACCATTGTTTGTTTATTTGTTTATTTACAAGTGCTTTAGAGTGTGACAATCTTTGGTACTATTTCTTGTGCTACCACCTAAATTGCTAAGTTTAAACCACATAGTCTCTTGGGATGATCCCTATTTACCACAAACCATATTACACACGGACGAGTATACTTGCTCGTATGCGTTTTCTTAATAATTGGTAAAAAGGTGTTTTATAAATTTAAAATTTGAGTGAAACTTAGGATATAATATATAACCGGTTTTACGCGCATCATGTTTTTGGCGCTGTTACCGGGGACTACTTAGATTAGCTTAGTTTAGTTTAGTTTAGTTGTAAATAGTAGCATAAAATTTATTCTTGTTTTTGCATGAATTTTAGAGTTAATTTTATTTTTGTTTCTTGTGATTGTTTGGTTTTCTTTGATTGATGATTTGTTAAGTGTTTTTGATTGATATGCTCTAGTTTCATTTGTTAATCTCATCTTTATTCTATTTTATATTGATTAGTTTTAGTATAAAGTGTGTCTAAAAAAAAATTCTAAAAAAATGCACCAACCGCAGCGGTTGGGACATTCTTTGAACACCAAAAAAACCCAAACCGGCCGGCTCAGTTTGAACCGGACCGGTTGGATCTTTCTGTGAAGTCGAACCGAAACCAACCGCCGGTCCAATCTTGAACCGCGGCGGTTGGATCTCTCGGTAAACTTTTGAACCACCCAAACCGCCGGTTCGGGTGGTGAACCGCCGTTTGCTGTATTAAAAAAAATTATTTATTTATTTTGCTTATTTCTTTTTTATTTGTTTAGTAATTTGTTTATTTAGTTCGTTTAAATCGTTTTAAATATTTATTAATGTCTTCTTATTTTAATAGTTTAGTTTTTTTTTAACTAACCCCTAACGTTTGTTTTGGATTTGTTTTTTATGAATGTTTTAGTTTGTTTTTAGTTATGGATTCGCCTAGTGAAGTTTCAGATTATTTGGACAATTTGGAAATGGAATTGATGGATGTTGGAGATGTTATGGCAAGAATGGAGAAAATGGTTGATATGGAGAAAGTGAAATTGCAAGCGAAAAGAAAGGATGTTGAACTTATGGAATGTGAACCGGAAAAGCCACGGGTGATCACTTTCACTCGAGCTAAGTTAAGAGAATTTGATGAACCAAGTATGAGGTATTCTTCGCCTTGTGGAATCGAAGGTTTTGGAGCTTGGGATGCGGAGTGCAATATTGGACAAAGTGAAAGCTATGTGACGTATGCATTTTATGAGAAATTTGGAGATGGCAAGTATGAAGTGGACAAGTACAATAGAAGGATAGCAAGGGATGCTAAAATTGACATTCATTGTTACACTTTTACTATGGACTTGATTGTTGATGAGTATAAAGACACTACGGACCCTTCTGTTGTGTTTGGAAGGAATTTCTTGGTAGCAACCAAGTGTGTTCTTGATTTTGGTTTAGGAGAGATGCAACTTAAGATTGGGGAATTGTAAGATGATCAGGATGTTGATTGGTTAATTAAGCAAATGGAAGAGGCTTGTGAAAATGAAGATGGTACTTTAGGGAGTACGAAAATAGTCAAGATGCGAAAAGCTTCTCATCTCAAACAAAAATACCCACCATTCAAAGGTCTCATACCTTCACCATCCTCACTACCACACCCTACTACACTACTCAAGGGAGAAAATTCTTCCAACCTAACACCCTCACCAAAAGAAACACCACCCAAATAAAACCATTGATGAAACCAAATGTGTTGAAGAAATCACCATAAAATTCAAGGAATTACTTAATGAGAAACCCATACTCCATGTTTTGGAACACTATGCTCATTATAGGAAACTACTTGATGAAATTTCAGTTGAAAAGATGAAACTTGACAAGAAAAGTGTGATTGAGGAAGAGGAAGAAGAGAAAGTTATGGAGAAAGGTTTCCCTAAGAAGAAGGAGGATCCGGGAAACTATCTTATCCCGCTCAAAGTTAATGGAACCATTGCAATAAACGCCTTGGCCGATACTGGGGCTAGTATGAATATCATGCCATATAAACTTTATAAGCTTTTGGAGTTAGGAAGAGCTTGTCCTTCTAATGATGTTTTGTTGATGGCGGACAGTACCAAGGCTAAAGCCTATGGAAAAGTTAAGAACGTAAGGCTACAAATAGGTTTCCAAACCTACTTGTGTGACTTCTTGATCTTACATGTGCCCATTGATAAGGAGATGCCTATGTTGGTTGGTCGTCCATTTTTTAGTACAATTGGAGCCTTGATTGATAATGGTAAAGGAACAATGGAGATTGATAATGGAGTTGCTAGGAGAATTTACCATGCTAAGAAAAGGAACAAGATTCTAGCGGATGAGGAAGGATGAGGAGGATTGGTTGGACATATTTGATATTAGCCATGATAGTGAAGGAAACCCGAAATATGGAATAACCGTACCATCGTTTGAACATATTAAGGATGATATGGAACGTGCCTTGGCTATGGAAAACTATTTCAATCCTTTCAAAAACATAATTGTGTATAAAAAGATGGTTGATTTTCTTGGTTCTTTGCCAATCAAACTCAAGAATATTGAGTGGACATCCGATGGCTATAGCAAGTATCAAAAAGTTGAGGGAGACAAGGATTGGCATACTAAGATTGAGATCACTAGCCCAAGTGGACGTCGTTTCACTCGTGCGTTTAAGACAAGGGAAATCGATAGGGTACTTTCGGGAAAGTTCAATTCGAAAGATATTCTACGTTTTGGGAATTATTTTGATTGAAGAAAGAGTTTTGGAGGAATAAAGAAGCTTATTGCTAAGCTTTCGCTCATTTTGTCTTTGATGAGCCTTATTATGATTGTTTTCATTTTGATTATCTTTGTTTATTTCGTTATGTTTTGCATTTCTATGTTATTTTTAGTGTGTTTTAGCTTTATAAGCTTTTAATAATATGAAGTACTTTAAGTTTGAATTTTTAGTTTGTTTAATTTAAGTTTATTGGAAATGTTTGAAGTGTTTATGAGTTGTGGTAATCAATCAAAAATATTTGGAAATGTCGAGAAATTAGACACGATTTTGTTTAAGTCGGTTTTGTGCTAAATATTTTACCAACCCGCGGTTGATAACCAACCTCCGGTTGAAGTACCAACCCACGGTTGAGTCCTCATTTTTCCAAACAAGAAAGAAAAGAAAAAAAACCACAAGCACCAACACTCTGAACATCATTCCAAGATTGAAGTTTGATTCGTACATTAAGTTTCTAAAGATTCAATGGCATCAAAAAGGGTAAGTAACACCATCTAATTGCTTTAATTTGTTCTTAATTCGAATTTGATTTTTAGGGTTTTGAATTAGGCGAATTTTATAGAGTTCGAATTGATTGAATTTCTTTGATGGGGTTGCTAGAGGATTGATAATAGGTTTGATTGCAAGAGAAATTAGATGAATTGGTTGAGTATTGAATGAGAATTTGAGGTTTTGAGATTTAGGGTTCATATATGTCGAATTTTTGAGAAGTAAAATCAAGATTGATTGGATTTCTTGTGGTATATGGTTATGAATTAGTGTTTGTATGCTATTTCATTAATTATATGGACCACTTCTTTGTTTGATTTTGATTTGATTCAAGGATTTTTGAGGTTTAGGAGTGAAGAGGATATGGAGGTTTAAGCATTTAGAATAAGCACTAATAAGCTAAATAGAGGAAGGTTGTAACTTGTAGAGAAGTGGGGAAGAGTTAGAAAACCCGTTTCTAAAGTTTTAGTGCAGCGAATCGCGGTTGGAACCCCAAACCGTCGGTTTGGCGACCAAAAATCAATCTGAACTGCCGGCTGAGATGTGAGCCGCGGCGTTTAAAAGTTTTTGTCCTACAAGCAAATCTGAATCGCCGGCTGGGAATCCAACCGGGGCGGTTCAGACCTGCTGTTCATAAATTTTTTTTTTTTTTTTTTTTTTTTTTTTTTTTTTTTGTTTTGGCATTGCTAATTTATTTTACAAGTTAACCTTTACCTCCAACATTTCTTGTGTACTTGTTTTGTTGTGTTTTTGTAGAAATGTGTTCGTCAAGAAGAAGAGAACCCACATATTGCTTTGTACGCGAAACAAGGTCGGGGAATAAAAGAAGCAAGTCTCATGCCAATCACTAGTGAACATTTGAAATGGGGAAAACTAAGCAAGGAAGCTAAAGCTTGTTTTAATAGCCGTTTGGCTAAATTTCAAAGGAAGGAGATTGCGGTACCAAAGTTGGTTAGTTGGAGCTTAATCAAGAGGTATAACCTCTATGATACTCTAGAAAAGTTGCTGGAAGTTAGCACGGAGTATGTTGATCCCAGTTGAGCTATTGATCTTGTTAATTATCTTAGATATAAATCTAAAACAATAGGTATAGAAACTGTTCTTGAATGATTATTAAGTACTATGCGGAATCTAATACTTAATCTTAAGAAGAATTATTAATGAACACAAACGAATTCTCAATAAACACTTCAATATATTAATACGGTTACTCAAAAGTAACAGGGTTACAAAAACCTTGAAGTGATTCGACTTAGCAATAATAAGTATGCTAAACTCTAACCCTAGATCCTCCTTTTATAGACTAAGGAGTCCTAGTCGGTTTACAATAGCTTTCTATACAAGAATAATCTTTTCGTATCTATTCTATAATTATCCAAACATACTATACATAGTTATCTAATAAGCAGCAGAATACTAACTCTAGCAGTAGTATCTTCGATGCCTAGCAGTAGTATCCACTTAGCTTATTTTCTTGATCTCTTCAGTAACTCCAGCAGTAGAATAAATACACTAGCAGTAGAATGATTAAGCCTAGCAGTAGAATCATACTTAGTGTATTTTTGATTTAGCACAATAAGAAGTAGTATCCATTCTGAGCAGCAGCATCTCAAAACCCAACAATCCTCCCCTAAACTTGATATTTTCTCCCAAAATCATCAAGTTTCTTTTAAGCCTTAAACCTTCTCCAGGAGGATGCTTCCAAACACTCACTTCTTCTTCTTTCTCCCATAATCCTGCCCATAGAGTTTTCTTTGTATCTTTCTGATGAGATCAATAACCATCTGACTCCAACGATCAACATGAAGTCTAATATCACTTTCAACCATCATCTTAAGTATAGACTTAGCCAGAGGGTAATCCTTTTCTACCAGCATGTACATTTGAAGTCCTCCATCCATTACTACATTGTGAACTCCACATGACTCATACAATCTCCAAAGAGTAATCTTAGTACTTCTCCCCTGTTCCATCCACACTCTGTCTTCAGCATAAACTTCAAACATGATCTTTAGATCTCCCCAGAGAACTCTATCAATCTTATCTTGTGGCCTAGTATCTTCATATTTGTTCTTGACTAATCCCCACAAGTTCACCAAATCTTCTCTATCAATATTTTTGAGCATTTGAGAAAATGACTTAAACCTTTGTGTTCATCCACCAACTCTGTAAATCTCAATCCAAGGAATCTTCTTATCATCATATCCAGCCTTCCATCCAGTAATAGGAGCTTTAGAATGTAAAGGAGCAGTATCAACAAATGTATCATCATCATCATCATCCACAATTTTAGTCATTTGTTGTAACTCAATTGTTTCCTTGTAGAACTGCTTTGATTGCTCTGTTTCTTCATTCTTAGAGTCAGAACTTTCCACAACTTTTGGTTTATCAAACTTTTTCTTCTTCTTCCTTCCAACACTCTTCAATACTCTGCCAGTTCTTTTTACACCAATACCAGAACCTTCTTTCTCCTCTTCCTTCACAACTTTTTCTTTCACTTTTTCTTTTTGCACATTATCTGTTTTCATCTCAATTTCAACCTCAGTCTCAACCTGTTAAACCTTTTGAACTTTTCCTTTTCAAGCTCAGACCCCATAGGCACAAAACTCTCAAATTCTCTTTTAGCATCCTCAAACTTCTTTTGAATTTCATCATCTGTGTATGACTTCAACTGCACAAGCTTCCATCCGTTCATATTCTTCAAGTAATGCTCTTGAAAATTTCTTATTTGCTTGACAGTTGGTGGTCTGAGCATCTTTTTCTTCTTTCACTGATCAAGAAACCATTTCCTTCTTTTAGCTGTGAATTCCTTTAGCCACTTATCCCTTCCTTCATCAGTAAAAGTTTCTTGTATTTCCTCCTTAACTTGCTTTAACAACTCAATGTCTGCCTCACACCTTACCCTCTCCTCATCCCAAGCATCCAATACAGCTTGTGATTTGGCCTCATCTTCAGCATGTTTTCTTTGTCTTTCAAGCTCTGCTAGATTTTCTTCCTTATAATCAGCTTGAATTTTCCTTGCAGCTTCTTCATTATACTTTTCTTGAAGATCTTTTGGCTAGAACTCAAAAGGAACATCATCAGGATAAGATTCAGATTCTTCAACCATTTTCTCTTTACCCTTTCCTGAGTATGTATGTGATTGAGTAGGTTTCTTGGTTGGGATAGGTTCTCTAATGGTTACTCCTTTTACAGGTGGTCTTGGAGTTGTTTGTGATTGTGTTTGAGCTTTAGGTGGTTGTTGTTTTTGTTGTTCTGGTAGTGATTGTGGTTGTGGTGCTTGTTTTGGTGTAGGTGAGGGTTGAAGTTTTGGTTTAGAAGTTTTCAACTGGACCATGGCTTCAGCCAAACTCATACCATCATCTATGGTCTTAGCAGCAGAATCTTTCCCTGGCCCAGTAGTAGGAACTTGCTTTGGCTCAGCAGTAGCTTGTTTAACACTAGCAGCAGAATGCTCTGAACCAGCAGCAGAATCTCCTTTAGCTACTTTTTCAACACTTTCACCAGCAGTAGCTTCTGGAACTTGAGCAGCATCATTACCCAAGCTTTTGATTGTTTCCACCATAACCTCAGTATGCTTGAGTACTTGTTTAGGCTCCAGGGTTTTTAGCTTTTCAAGCACACTTTCATTTCCCTCTTTATCAGCAACCACAAAACCATCTGCATTATCACCACTATCAACTTCCATATCAGCATCTTCATTCCCCCCATCACCAGCAATACCTTTATCATTCAAATTTTCCCTTGTTTCCTTGTTAGCCTCCTCTGAAGTCTTTGTCTCTTTCCTCCCCTGTTTGGGAGCATCCTCCCCCAAACTTAGGTCTTCAGAAGAGCTAACCCTTTGTGGTCTCCCCACTTTCTTTAGTCTTTTGAATGCCCTAGTTCTTGACCTCTTCTCACCTTCCAAATGCCTAACTCTCATCTTCAAAGTTTTGACTGTTTGTGTGAGATCAAGAACTTGTGTTTCTAATTTGGTACATCTTTTCATCAATTCATTGATTTTTTTCATACTATCCTCACCACTTCGGTCTGTGTTACCTGACCCAAGAGGTGGATCCTTGGATTTGTCATTTTGTACATTTTGAGTATCCATCAATTCCTCTGTTTCAGTCCTACCCTCATCACTTCGGGACGTATTACCTTCCCTGAGAGGTGAATCAATGGGTCCAAACTCAGTATCAAACCTGGTTTGATCAGCTGAGCCCCCTTGTTTGCCATTTGGCTGGGGTTACCATCCTCTGTTTCTGGTTCATGAGAACCTTCCACAGTAGATGTTGCCATGGTTGAGGTCTTATTTATGTTAACACTATCCTGCCCAGCTACTAAGCCAGAAGCAGTAGTGTTAGCCTCTTCCATCATGTCACCACCCACACCTGTGACAGCCTCATCTGCATCCTTCCTAACACTGGCCTGAGGTTGCTCAATGTTCTTATTTGGTGATTTCCTAGGTGTTTGGGTCTTTTCATGTTGAGGAGTTGATGTTTCCAAATTGGGTGTGTTTTGGGAAGTAGTTGGGATTTCTACTCCTTCACCCTGATTTTGAACTAGTGACAACATATAAGGAAATAATGGTGTCACGGTTCCAGAAAAATCTTTGCCATCCTTTTTCAAATAGGAAAATAATTTTTGTTTAAGCATGGGACAAAGAAATTTCCTTTTATGTACCTTAAGATTTGAAATTTGATTATTAAAAAAGAGTTGCAAAAATCTTGGGTAAATGTAATGTTTTCCTTGGACTTGCTTTTTCAACCCATCCATTATCATAGCCGAAAAATTAAAAGGTTGTCCTTTGGCCAGACAAATCAAAGATGATGCTTGAGTTGTACTGAACTCATTCCAACCTGACGTTTTAGGACTTAGACAATGGAGAAGGGTATGAATAAAAAATCTCCATTGGGGACAGAAAAGACCTTTATAAAATTTTAAATTATTATTTTTCTTCTCATACCCCATATGTTCATGTTCCAAAAAAATGACATAATTTTCAAGACAAGTTATTTCTTCATCATTTGCAAAGTGAAGAGCTTCCCTTACAGATGCTTCAGAAATAACTACCTTGTGGCCTTCTACCTTGGCCTTTAAATATTCTTCCCCATTTTTAGTTTTGATCTTAACAGTAAACCAGAACTTTTCAATGTGGGAAATGTATATGGTAGGGTTCGCTGTTAATGCATACCTTATGTGAGTAGCATTAAGAAAGTCGATTACCTCAGCAAAACCTTCAGCATCCTTGGGCTTTTCAAGAAAAGCAACCTGATTGTGACTGTCAGAAAATGTTCTTTGCGACATTGTGAATTAGGGTTTTAATTTTGGGGGTTTTTCAAATCAGATGTTAAAAAGTGTGTGAGGGTTTGAAATAAAGTTAATTTTGGGCGCACAAAGTTAATTGTGAGATCCAATTAGGTTTTAAAGCCCTTCGGATCGAATTAGGTTTTATTCGCGCCAAATTTACAAAACCGACCCTACACTTTCAAACCAAGCAGCAGAATCCCAAAAGTTTCCGAGCGAGCAGCAGAACCCCAGCAGTAGGAAGTTTTGCCTAGCAGCAGAAACTTTGTAGCTAGCAGTAGAATGTCTGCTGATCTGTCCAAACACCTTTTGCTCATCCAATAAGCAATCCCCTTTGACTTATCCTGCAAGAGATTAGTCCAAAACCACAAAAACACAAGAAAGAATATACCACAATAATCACAATCCATAGTTATACTTAGCAGTTGAATTAGCAACTAGCAGCAGGCTAAATATAACTAACAGCAGAGCTAGCAAGCAGTAGAAACAAATTTATTGACTAATAATAGTACAAATCCTTGCAAAACATTACAAAAACACAAAGAGATAAGAATTTTCAAAGATTGATCATTCAAATACTAGCAATTAAAAATTGAAATCTACCCACATCAAAATCTTTTGTAAGCAAATCTGCAACATTATTGTCAGTATGGATTTTAACAATTTGAATTAATTTCTTTTCAAAAGAATCTCTTATAAAGTGATGTCTTATCTCAATATGTTTTGTTTTTGAATGAAAAACAGGATTCTTAATAATACACATTGTACTGTTATTATCAATGTAAATTTTGGTGTTCATAAAGTTGTACCCATAATCCAGCAATTGATTCTGAATCCAGAGCACTTGTCCATAGCAACTAGAAGCAGCCACATAGTCAGCTTCAGTTGTTGAATTAGCCACCACAGTCTGTTTCTTGCATTGCCAAGAGATCAACCTATGTCCAAGAAATTAACAACCTCTAGTAGTTGATTTCCTATCCAAACTTGCTCTAGCATAATCACTATCTGAGTATGCCACCAGATCAAAAGGTGAATCTTTAGGATACCAAAGGCCCAACCTAGGTTGACTCCTAAAATACCTAAAAATCCTCTTCACAGCATTCAGGTGAGAAACTTTAAGGGTCACTTGAAATCTAGCACAAGCACACACAGCAAACATAATGTCTGGCCTTGAAGCAGTTAGATACATCAATGAACCAATCATTGATCTGTATAAGTGCACATCAACTTCTTCCCTATCTTCATCCTTGATCAGAGGTTTGTTGGACTCCATGGTTGTCTTTGCTGGTTTCACGTCAGAAAAGCCAAATTTCTTAGAAATATCAGCCACATACTTGTCTTGGCTGATGAATATCTCATCTACCTTCTGCTTAACTTGAAGCCCCAGAAAGAAATTGAGTTCCCTCATAGAACTCATCTAAAATCTGCTATGCATGAGCTTCTCAAATTTCTCACATAACACCTTGTTTGTAGACCCAAAAATGATATCATCTACATATACTTGTACTAATAAGATATCCTTTTTGTCTTTCTTGATAAACAAAGTCTTGTCAATGGTTCCCCTGCTAAAACCATTGGTTAACAAATACTTTGATAAGGTGTCATACCAAGCTCTAGGAGCTTGATGTAAACCATACAATGCTTTCTCCACCTTGTAAACCCTATCAGGATAATTAGGGTCTTCAAAACCAGGTGGTTGGGAAACATATACTTCCTCATCAATTGTCCCATATAAGAAAGCACTCTTCACATCCATTTGATACACAGTGAAGTTCTTGAATGAAGCAAATGCCAAGAATAGTCTGATAGCCTCTACCCTTGCAACAGGTGCAAATACTTCATCATAATCAATTCCCTCGTCTTGAGTGTATCCTTGAGCTACCAATCTTGCTTTGTTTCTGGTCACTATTCCTCTTTCATCTCTTTTGCATCTGAACACCCATTTAGTACTAATTGCCTTTTTCCCTGAAGGCAAATCAACCAATGTCCAGACTTCTTGAAGCTTAAACTGCAACAACTCCTCTTGCATAGCTTTAACCCAACTTTCATCTTGTAAAGCTTTGTAGGCATTCTTGGGTTCCACTTATGACAGAAAACAAGCAAACATACTATTCTCTAGATCCTTGTGGCTTTTCCTCTGATGAAGAGATTGAGCAAATAACCCTTGATCAAACAAATCTTTGAAACCTTTTGTTTTACTTCTTGTTTGAACAGCAGAATGAACATCTCCAATAATTTTCTCCTTTGGATGATTCTTGTGTATTCTAGTGGTTGGAATAGGACTGACTGGAATTGCATTCTCCATATTGTTTAAGTCAGCCTCTGCACCAAACCCATCCAAAGCCTCACCATCAGTGTCTTCATAGATGTTGACCAAACCAGGTATATTGGGATCATCTGGATAGTCATCATCAGCAAAAGATCTTCCATCTGTGTCAGCAACAGAAAATCTTGGTGCAGCAGTAGAATCAAAAGGCTTAGCAGTAGTTTCTTTTAGCTTAGCAGCAGAGTCAAAATTACTACTGCTAGTCTTGTTCTGCACTTCATTAGCAACTTGTGGTCCTTCATTAACCACCTTTTCAGTATTAGAAGGTTTATCCCCACCTTCTACATCATTATGAACAGCATCATCTTGTGAACTCTTGACCTCTTTCTCATTGGCCTTGAAAGTTTGATCAAGCTTCCATTTTTCTATCAAGACAAACTCCTTTGCAGATTCATCCATCTTAGCTTTTGCACCTGCATTGGAATTATCTTGTGTACCTGCAGATGTGTTAGTTGTACCTGCAATCACTGGCTCATAATTCATACTTTTGGTTAATGAATCAATGTCAAACAGCCATTCAGGTCCACTCCCTGCAACATTAGGTATGGTTTCACTAAACCTAACATGCAGGTTTTCTTCTATATGCTTAGTTCTTTTATTGTATACTCTAAAAGCTTTACTATTGGTAGAGTATCCAACAAAGAAACCTTCATCTGGTTTCTCATCAAACTTGCCCAGGTTATCAATTGTATTTAAGATAGTAACAGGACACCCAAATGGTTTTAAGAAATCTATCATAGGTTTCCTACCATGCAACAATTCATAAGGGGTCTTGTTATGTGGCTTAACTACCTTACTCCTATTTTGCACAAAACAAGTAGTATTAACTGCTTCAGCCCAAAAAGTAGTGGGTAATTTTGACTCAGACAACATAGTCCTAGTAGCCTCAATTAATGTCCTATTCCTCCTCTCAGCAACACCATTTTGTTGAGGAGTTCTAGCTACACTAAACTGTCTTAAAATACCTTTTTCAACACAGAACTGATTCATCACATTATTCTTAAATTCAGTTCCATTGACACATCTGATTACCTTAACTTTATGATTAACTAGGTTTTCTACTCTTGTTATGAAAGCCTTAAGGATACCAGAAGTCTTATCCTTGGTTGCTATAAAGAAAACCCAAGTAAATCTACTATAGTCATCTGTGACAACTAGGCAATACATTTTCTTATTCAAACTTTTCACATAAGTTGGCCCAAACAGATCCATATGCAACATGTATAGAGGCTCAGAAATAGAGTTCACTACTTTGGACTTACAAGAAGCTCTGTGTTGCTTTCCCATCTGACAAGCAACACAGGTTTCAGGTTTTTCAAAAACTTTTGAAGGTAAACCTCTAACAAGGTTTCCCTTAACCAATTTATTTATAGTTTTGAAATTTAGATGTCCAAGCCTTCTATGCCAAAGTTTGGATTCATCATTGGTGGCCTTTGCAAATAGGCAGGTTAAATATCTTTTGGGAATTATGTTCTTTATGTCCACACTGTATATATTGTCTGTTCTAGAGACTCTAAGTAGCACTGATTTATCATCAGGCAACTTATAATCAGAAGATAAGACAAGACATTCAGTGTCTGTAAAAAGAACAAAATTCTTTTTGTCACACATTTGTGAGACACTAAAAAGATTGAACTTAAGCCCTTTTACAAAGTATACCTTTTCAAAATCCAATTTCCCTGTTCTAATAGTACCTTTACCAACAATCTTTCCACCTCTAGGATCATTACCAAAAGCAACATAGCCACCATCAAAAGCTTCAAAATCTTCAAGGTTGCTTTGGTCTCCATTCATATGTCCAGAGCATCCACTATCAAAAAATGCATTTATCCTTTAGCTCATCTTGTAGATTGCCCTGCACATAAAGTAAGAGAGTTAGTTTCTCTTAGGCACCCAAGCCATCACTGACTTGGATCTGCCTTGTGCATCAACATAATCAAATTTCTTCAAGTCCATTGATGCACTGCTGTGTCTGAGAACATGATCTAAAACCTTGATTTTAGGTTTCCAGACCCAGCAAACTGAGGCCTTAACAGCATAAAAGTGATTGCCCACAACAGTGTCTGTTACTACTTTTGGCTCAACAGTAGAAACTGCTTTTGCCTTAGCAGTAGAAACCTCTGTTTTCATTTAATTAGCCCTTTTTGATGCAGCAGTAGTAATTATCCTAGTAGCACCATTTCTCAGTAAAACTTCCCTAGGAACCATGTTTCTTTTAGGATGTGGGTGAGTCTTTTTAGCAAAATTCTTATGGTTCACCCTAGTGTGTTGGTTCCATACAGATTTTTGGTAGTAGTAACAATCTTCCTGTAAGTGCTCAAAACTACCACAACTATAACATGCCTTCTTAAATAATTGAAAATCACTACCTAACTTTGGTGAAATTAGGCTGTTCTAATTTCTTTGGTTTCCTCTAGGCAAGTTATTAGTTTTCCTAGGATATTCTCTGGGTTTCTCATCAAATTAAGCCATTTTTCTAAAGATACTACTACCTAACACATGTTTTAAAAATTCAATATGTTTAGCTTTAGAGTCAACTGGTTTAGAAATTTCTTCCTTTTTAGCCTTGGGTGTTGACTCAACCTGTTCATCTTCACTATCTGACACCTAATCTTCAATGATTAAGGTATCAGAAAAATTCTTCTCTACCTTAGGTGCATAAGTTCTATCAGGTGTTTCATTATTTGATTCACTGGTTTCACCTACAGGTTGTGCATCTATCTCAGTTATGAAAGACAATTCCTTCCTAGGAGGTGCAAAGGCACTTTTGACTGGGGGAGCTACTTCACTGTACCCTAAGCCACTCTCTCTTCTCATTATTTGACTTTCAATTGACTTATTGACTAGGTCAGATGCAAATTTTTGTTTTTCTACCCTAATAACATGTTTCTCTTTCTCAGATAAGGCTATATCTTTAGCTTGTTCTGCTTCCTCTAGCCCTTTGTTTAGCACATTAATCTCACAATTTCTCTTAATAAGCTCACTTTCTAGAATATGAATTTTATCAGCATACTTTAGCTCATTTTGCTTAAGAAATTCAAGTCTATCTTCTACTGATTTTAGACCATTTTTATACCTTAAGTTATCAAGTTTTAGTTTTTCAAATTCAACTCTTAAACTCTCATTCCTAGACTTGAGTTCCTCTACAGTATCTAAGTATGATTTAAATGAACAAGTAGACTCATTAGATACCTCAGAGTCTGAACCAGATGATGAAGAAGCATAAGCCATCAAAGCAAAATTGTGTCCCTTCTGTCCTTCTTCAGCCATAAAAGCAGCATTTGGTCCTTCTTTAGCTTGATCACTCCAATCATACTCTCCTAAGCCATCACAAGAAACCAGAGATGATGTAGTCTCGACTTCTTCAATAGGAACCTTCCTTACATTCTCTCTGTTCTTCTTAGGTGCTCTGCACTCCCTTGCAAAATGTCCCTTTCTCTGGCAGTTATAACACTCAACCTTGGACTTGTCAAACCCCACATTGGTTTGACCTCTGTACTTGAGTTCCCTACCAGTCCTCTTCAGAAATCTCCTAGCCCTCATTGTAAGCATGGCCATTTGCCACTTCAAATCAATCTCCTCAAGATCATCAGGATCTATTTGTTCCAATTCCTGATCAGTAACAGAAGAACTTGTGGTGAGATCTGCCAAAAGGGCACAAATAGCAGCATCTCTGATGTTGTCACTATTTGTACTAGCAGCAGAACCAACAGTAGAAACTACATGCCCAGCAGCAGAATAGTTTTCTTGAGAGCTACTAGAACCCTTGTTGTTTGAGGACATAAATGCTAGGTTTTGTCCACTAGAGGATGAAATGGATGATTTCTTGACTTCAGACTCATACACCTTCAGATTATTGTACAAATCATCCAAAGTCATTATAACAAAATCCTCCTTATTTCTCCAGACCACAGTATGCATGCTCCATTCAGATGATAAGCGTCTGATAAACTTGAGATTGATGTCTTCCTGAGGCACTAGAACCTTCATGAGTGCCAACTGACTAACCAACTTTTGAAGTCTATCATAAGTGGCATCAATGTTTTCAGAACTTAAGGCCATAAAGGTCTCAAATTGATGCTTCAATAAGTTCTTCCTTGACTTCTTTGTAGCTGCATTCCCACCAAATCTGAGTTCAATGGCTTCCATCAAGGACTTAGCATT
The DNA here is from genome assembly GCA_021014915.2 of Artemisia tridentata subsp. tridentata. Taxonomy (NCBI): domain Eukaryota; kingdom Viridiplantae; phylum Streptophyta; class Magnoliopsida; order Asterales; family Asteraceae; genus Artemisia; species Artemisia tridentata. The sequence continues at coordinate 402,552,860 of CP139507.1, forward strand.
CTGAATGTTACTAAAACTCAATTGATATTCATTCGGTATCCCCATCAAAATAATATTGTGAGTCTTTATCTCTAATCTCCTTTAAGCCTTCTCCTCATTAGTTTTAATGGGTAAAAGTGTCTCATCAGCAGTCTTAGCAGGTAAAGTGTCCCCATTCTGAATGACTTCCCACATGGAGTAGTCAAGCATCTTTATGTACTGCTGAATCCTCATCTTCCAGAGCCATACTCACCAGGTTTGAGCATGGGTACCTTAGATGCAGTCACTATATGAGTAGTTTCATATTCCATTGCTTCAGTTGATGATGAACAGATCTTAATTAACAAAAATTCTTCTCGATATCAGTTTCTAGATCACAAGCTCTGATACCACTTTTTGATCCCAGTTGAGCTATTGATCTTGTTAATTATCTTAGATATAAATCTAAAACAATAGGTATAGAAACTGTTCTTGAATGATTATTAAGTACTATGCGGAATCTAATACTTAATCTTAAGAAGAATTATTAATAAACACAAATGAATTCTCAATAAACACTTCAATATATTAATACGGTTACTCAAAAGTAACAGGGTTACAAAAACCTTGAAGTGATTCGAATTAGCAATAATACGTATGCTAAACTCTAACCCTAGATCCTCCTTTTATAGACTAAGGAGCCCTAGTCGGTTTACAATAGCTTTCTATACAAGAATAATCTTTTCGTATCTATTCTATAATTATCCAAACATACTATACATAGTTATCTAATAAGCAGCAGAATACTAACTCTAGCAGTAGTATCTTCGATGCCTAGCAGTAGTATCCACTTAGCTTATTTTCTTGATCTCTTCAGTAACTCCAACAGTAGAATAAATACACTAGCAGTAGAATGATTAAGCCCAGCAGTAGAATCATACTTAGTATATTTTCCATTTAGCACAATAAGAAGTAGTATCCATTCTGAGCAGCAGCATCTCAAAACCCAACAGAGTATGACGATGGAGTTTTTGAGGATTTTAGTTTGGAGCTCGCTTTGAGGATCAATGAAAAGGAAATCTGCAAGGAATGGTGCTTGGAGTTCTTCTCCACCATTTATTTCAACCAAGAGGTAAATTTGAATAATATTTTGGAAGAAAAATGTATTTAGTTTAGATTGTGTGGGGATAGCCATGTGTTAACTTTGCCGGAGTTTGGGAAATTACTTGGTTTGTAAGATGACAATGACCTTGATGAAGATGAGTTTGTTGTTCACTTTAGTAAGTTGGAAAGGGAGCCACTGAAATATGTTCGTACTCGAATATGGAACGAGATTGGAGATCCCAATAGTGCAAGACCAAAGGTGACGGAAATTCATTCACCTATGGCTAGGCTTTTGCACAAGATGCTTGTGAACTCGTTTGTGCACCGGGGTAATAGTCAAGACAAAGTTCATCAACCGGATTTGTGGTTGATTGAAATGATTATGGGTAATCGTGATGGACAGAAGTTGAAGATTAATGTGTTATGGACTTTGGCAGTTTACTTGTCCAAAAGAGCAACTATTATGTCCGAGCATGGTTATATTAATGGGGGCCATTACGTGATGAAGATTGGAAAGAGTTTGGGGTATGATACACCAAGTGAGTTGAATAAGATCACGGTGATGAAAGAGTGTGAAAAGCTTGACAAGAAGAATTTGCAAGGTTTGCTCGATTACGATAGGATGTATATAGTTGAGACCATTGCAAATGTGGCTCGTAGCCAACCACAACCTCAACCACCACGTATGGAAGAACCTTCGGGGTTAAATTCGAGATGGGGTGATTGGCATGCGAACTTGCCACAAGTTGAGAGAAGAGAAGTTTGGAGGGATATGACTATGATGAGGATTGGACATCAATTGGATTATTGTACACCGATTCTTACTTATCTTGGTCAACAAAGTGTTCCGCCATATTCGTTTCTAATGGCTTATGCACCACCTAGTGTTCCACCTTGCCCATACCCATATACACCATATCCATCGGAACATGTACCTTTCCCAACATCGTCTAGTGCATTTCAAGGAAATGAAGGGTATAATGTTAATCAGGAGGGGTTCATGGGATCAAGAGGTTATGAAGCGGGAACATCGTCGGGTGTAACATATTCACTTAACTTATAACACACAAATGATGAGATCTTGGACCAAATTTAGAGAGAGAAAAAAGATGGGAGTTCTAGAGAGAGAGAGTGAAGGAAACTTGTGAAATATTAGATTAGAAGCTCCAACCCTCTCCCTATGTGGAGAGGGGTATTTATAGTTACATACATAAGTGCCCCGAGTGGGCTGTGGAGCGAGCTGACAGTGGGTAAAGACCCGACCCACTCCACAAATACTAATATAACTAAACTAATACTAATATTACTAATAATCCTACGAGCTAGTTAATGCTAATAGATACTCGGGGTGACCGAGTCTTCACATGAATATTTATATTCCTAACAATCTCCCCCTAAGGGAGGTCACCCCGGAAATAATATTTTGAATTCTAGCATTCTATTACATGACTGCAACTTCCTAGCTCGTAGTCTTTGATTTTTCAAATTCGTTTCTCTTTGTACATTCAGCAGTGATCTTTTGATGAATGATCTTTTGTCTTGGATGATCTTTGAGTAATCTTTGAAGTTATCATCCTAAATATGTCTTCAAGTCATCCTTTTGCAGTATTGTTTCCATGTGATATCGTGATCTTTGAGTCGTCATGCTCACACTTTTCTGGATCATGAATTTCAGCATCAGAGTTGCGGAAGCAGTGTTGAAGGTCTTTTAGATATCATGATTTCTTTGATTATGATGATGGTGCAGTGTGAGCATGGGGTGATGGACTGGCATCGTTTCTGCAATCAGCTACAGCCGCCAGGAAATCCTGCATACAACAGTTAGCAATAAAATGTCCGGTACTTACAGGTTCGGACTTCGAGATTGTTAACAATATAGTGTGAAAACTCTCTTTAATCCTTACCAAGGCCGTTCCTAAATCGAAAGCCCACAGAGGGCTTACAAGATCTACCGTAGTAAATCAACGATTAGGTGAGTCGCTGGAGTTCACTCCACGACTGTAGACCATTTGAAACCGCCACGACCACTAAGCGTAATCCTCAAGGAATTACCGAAGTGACCTGCTTTCAGGGCTGTTTGATGTTGACCCTGGTAGGAATTTCCATTCAATCACTGAGAATTACATTTGTAAATTCCCTCATAAATGTTCTGGCAGATTGCTAAGATCTGCCTAGGACTCATAAGTTTACAACTGGTGTCCTTAATGTTGAACAACCAGTGCAGAAGTAACACGTGTTCCTATGAGATCTTATGATGTATCTCGTGGCTCTAGACTCGATAAGTGCAATTTTGGTAGTCGGAGATTGGAGCGGTGTCTCCTGTTTCAATATCAACATAACTCGTAATGAGCGGTCGATAGATTATGCAGGGTTCCCCGTGAGAATGAAACAAGTCCTTTTAAGAGAACTTGAGTGGCTTAGAAGGTTTAGTGCAGTGCGTCACTGGGTCCATGACGTCTTGTCTTCAATACCGGCGTCACCTTAGTAACAGCTAGTAGCATATGAATTGAACCCGGTTTCTGCCCTAAGGTTGAATAATTGGAGGGCTATTTCTTTTCACCCTTTCTCATTTCATTTCTTTTTAATTCTTCAACTCCTTCTTTCTCCTTTCTCATATTACTCCTTTTTTCATGATCATACCTAAGGACTTTCTAATACTAACTATTCGGTATTGTCCCTGGGTAGATCCCTCTAGCTCTGGCGGATCATAGGACGGTTTTCCTAACCTTAGCCACCTTATAACTTCATGACTATCCTGTGTTGCCATTTAACAAATCCTTGAAAAATCTCTCAAAGTGTTCATGATTATGAAACACATTTTGCTAACACTTTGAGAGTTTTATATTTTTCAAATTCTCCCCCCTTAACATGTGCTCAGATGATTTTATTATAAATTTGCACATGTTGGGTGGAGACGCACTTTTTGAATTGATCCGCTTTAAGTGATCATGACCGATTCGAGACACGCTTACATCACTAGTTAGACTAGCTTAAAATTATTACCCGGCCTAGTCAAGTCCATAAAAAATTTCTCGAAACGGTACACTCTACTCAGACAAGTCCTCTTCGAGATACCCTTGCATCACTGGTTTGACCAGCTTGAAATTATTACCCGGCCAGGACAAGTCCTTTCGATTAATGACAGTTTTGTTTCGTCAATTCTTTGGTGAAGTCTGAGTCACGCTCACATGAAATGCCATATCCTTTTTGTCACCATAAACCATTTGCTCCCCCTCAATATGTGCATCGATATACCGAAGAGTTTAGCACATATGGGAGAGCTTACACTTAAGTCTAAAGAATCACATTTTCATCAGGTTTCATATTTAAATCACATTCTCTCCCCCGATCAAAAATTTTAAACCTTTTGAGATTTGTGATCCCAATTGATTTAAATAAGTTAGAAAATGTGGGAGAAACTGTGGTCAGATTTAATATATTCTGATGATGGAACATTATGGTGCTCCCCCTCAATCAATGAGGGAGAATGTTAGTGCCAGGTATGATAGGTTTGAAAGATATTGAATTAAAACAATCATACACTGACACATAACAACCACGTTTTATTCACTGCTTATTATGTACGAGATAACTTTTATGACATAAATGATGTTGACCTTTACGCACGAATGATGTGATCATTCGCTTCTCTGAGGGAGTCATTAGACAACATCAACTATCCATCCACCAACAAAACTTCCAAGTATTGTAGATCCCCACTTGGCGAGATCAAAATAAGTATTGCTTTGTTTCACTGAAGGCGGTGGTGGTGATGACAGTGTTGTTGTTGTTGTTGTTGATGTTGTTGTTGTGGTGAATTCAGAGCCAGTCAATAGAGTTCGAACATCTGATCAAATGGTTAGAGCGGGAACTGGCACATTCATATTGGCCATGGAATCTGCATAAGAATATCAACACAGATATACATACATACAGATACACTTTTCATTAATAGCTAACACATAGCAGCTTGCCAACTCATAATACCAAATTCATCTCATAATCAAACAACAGTCAGTAAATACATCAAACCACTATCTAGCATGAAGAGCAATCAGCAATCATGAACATGGCAATTCACTCATATTTCAACATTTAGCTCAGTTACTTAGGGACAGGATTCAAACATGATAACTATATACCTAAGCATATCCTGAGAGCACAAGCACTAAATCAACAACAATTAAGCAGCTATTGACTAACAAAAGTCAAACAACATTTGTGTAAAACCCTAAAATCCGAAACATGTAAAATGACCAAATTGCCCCTACAAGTTTAAAAATTTATTTAAAGGATATTTAAAGGATAGCAAAGTGATTCCAAAATTCAAGTAACAATTTACACATGAAATGAAATAATTTCTACATGTCCAAAAATTATTATTACACCTTAATATATATGTATATGTACCGAAATTATATTTACTTAATTATTTATATTTAAAACAAATTAAACTAAAGATAATTATCATTTAAAAAGGGAAATAATCACAAGATTTGAAAACCTTGATTTGCCAACTAAGGAAAACGTGTGATTTGGTCCTCCCCCTCCTCCTAACTCGGCCATTACCTTTTTTATATAACAAACACATTTATTTCCCCCATAAACCCTAAACCGAAAACAATTACACACACATAAATTCCAAACGCATGGATCCGGCCATCTAAAATTCGTGGGTGATTTTTATGGGATTCTTCATCAATTAAGGGATCTAAGAAAATTGGTTTCAAGGTTTGAGGTGCTTTCGTTTGGGCGTGAGGTTTATTTCTTGTCGCAAATCCATCCGAGAAGCCTAAATTCGTTTTGGCTCATACACACGTTCAACAATTGATTTGGTATTTTTCTTACACTTATTACATCACATATGATCTGTAAAAATTGTTGGAACTGAATCACGCAAGGGTTTTGGGTCGTTTTTGAATTAATGGGTTAAAACAAACCTATTTTCCAAAATAATGTGTAACGATTTTTCTGAGGGCCATATATATTTTCTTTTGACCTTATACAAAGTACATAGTCTGGGAAAAATGGTGGTACGATTTGTGGAGTCCTAGATTAGTCGTGGTGAATTTTGTGATAAAAAATGTGCCTAAAATCTAAAATATAAGAAACGATTTTTCTGGGTTGTTTATTTAAATTTTATGGGTTCTAACATCATCATATAACTTGGGAAAAATATGTGTTTGATTTATAGAAGCTTAAATGAATTATTGGAGAATTAATTTAAAACCGGGTTTTGTGAAAAGTGAAGAATAAATCAAATAAAATGGATCGGGCATTAGGGTTAGCATTTTGGGGCTTGGATCTGGTCAATTAAATGTATTCAAAGATTATTCAATGATTGTTTTATGATTGGGTTTGTTAGGGTTTGAATTTGATAATTAAAAGTGGTAATCCGATTTGAAATTAAATCACAAGGGGGTGTTTTGTAACTTTTGAAACTCGTGGGTTATTTTTAAAATGTTATTTAGGTCTGTTACAATGTGGGAAAAATATAACTTGAGGGTCCTAAGTGTAAATATTTCAAGATAATGAATTAATGGTAATTAAAGGGTATGATTTGTAATTAATTAAACTAGAGGGACTAAAAGTGTAAATTCTGGAAAGTTGAGGTTGTCCTGAGTAAATAATGATATTAAAAGTGTTTTGGGTAAATTTTAGTATTTATGGGCTTAATATGTAATTAATATGGAATTATGATTTAAATTATAAGTTTTGTAAACTTAAGGGACTAAGTGTGTAATTTCTGAAACTTGAGGGGCTGGATTCGTACAATAAGAAATTCTGAAGTTATATTCTGTATTTTGATAAAATATGAGGCTTGTTTGGTAATTATGGATAAGAAAGGATTTAAAGTGTAAAATTATGAATTAAGGGGTTTAAATGGAAATTTTGTAAGCTAAGGGGTATAAAATGTAATTTGGCAAACTTGAAGTATTGAAGACGTACATTCTGAATAAATGAAGGATTAAAAAGAATGAATGTGATAATTACATATTTGACCTTTAACTTTGGAACAATTACATGTGAAACCCTAAATTATTGAAACTTGCCAAATGAGGAAACCTGCCTAAAATAGAAAGTTATTAAAAAGTAAAGGAAAACCAAAATGGTAATCTAACTTAGAATCTTCTGTAATTCCATCTTCTATTCCTCTAGGTGTGAAGAAGGAGAGATCCTGATCTGTTTGTGCTTCTATTTCTGTTTTTGCATTCTTAATAAGGTACAGATATTCTGCCCTTCTTTAGTAAGGTGCCTTCGTCTCATTTCTGATTTCTGATTCACTGCCATGTTCTTTGATTCTGTGAACCTTTCTGGTTTCTTTCATGATATTATGAACCTTTGACATGACACTTCTGTTATGAACCTTTCTGATATTAAACCTCTCTGATACATGACCTTTCTGTTATGAACCTTTCTGATATTAAACCTTTCTGATACATGACCTTTCTGTTATGAACCTTTCTGATATTAAACATTTCTGATATATGACCTTTCTGACATGGAACCTTTATGATATGAACCTCTGATTATGAACTCTGATATTCTGAAATAGAAATTGACTTATGAAACTAAATTAAATACTGGATACATGATACTTGACCTTGACCCACAGTTTGATACTACGAGCCACTCACTAGGCATGAGGGTTTCATGTCCATGTCAGTCGATGCACCGATGGCATGACTCTAGGGCAGGAGAGTGATGACCTGTCCCGTCCCTTTTCTGTATTTTATTTGGTGTGTTGGGAGTTATGGCCACCAGGGGCGTATGGATGCATCCTAGATTTGTTTCTGTATTATGTTCATTTTATGATATGTTATGATATGCATGGTGACTGATGGTGTGTGCGATACACGTCTTTCACAACTCTGGGAGCTGATCACTCCATATTTCTGATTTCTGGGATTAGTGAGAGGAACATCTCTCTGCATGGCGGTATGATTATGATTTCATGTTCATGTTTCTGGGCTCGTAGAGGATTACTGTTTTCCATGCACCTTATAGAATTATGACCTTTACCTTTCATTACTGACACCCTATGACATGATACTGGACTTATCTCTGTACTGGGCTTGGTATGTTTGGGCTTGATGGGGTCTTTTGATTACTTCACCATTACTCATGATACTATCCATACTTTCTGATATCTCTGTATAACCCTCATATTTCTTCTCATCTATTATTACATCATGTACGATTCCTTCCATCTTCCCTATTTCATTATTATGGTTTGTTACCGTTATATCTGTTCACTGAGCTCGTGTAGCTCAGCCGCGTTTCTTTTCCCGCGGCAGGTTTAGTTGGAAGCTGGGGGTTGGGTGAAAAGTGTTGACTTTAGAAGACTTCATTAGCTTTTGGAAGATGACTAGAAGAACCTTATATTAGACATAGAAATTTTGTAATGTAAAGCTTGTAGTTCTGATTTCAGTTGTAAACCTTGGATTTTCATTGTATTATTTATGTCAAATGTCTGTGTTTGTTCTGATAAGAATCCGTATATGTGACACCTTTGCCCTTGTCGGGTTGGGGTGTTACAATTATGGTATCAGAGCCAGGTTGCGACTTGTAATACATTTACCCTTGACCTGTGAAGTTTGGACCATTAAGTTTCCACTGTAGGCGCTCATAAGATAACCGTTGAGGAATTGCTTTAGGATCTTCCCATAGGAACTTAAGTATTACCGGTGAGGAATGGGTAGACTAGGACATCTATGTAAGTAGCATTGCTTCCGCATCACTCTGATTCGTGCCTTGCTTTTGGTTAAAGCTTGTTGAGATCACTTATGGAGATTGAAAGCTTATGCCTTGCATCACCTAAGTTTTGAAACCTAAATAAATCTTGAAGCCATTGAAAATTTCATAGTAATTGCCTGGCACTATTTGATCCTTACCTTCAGATTCCGACTTTGACCTCTGATCTTTTGTCAATCATTTCAATGCCTCTTGGGCATTTTGAGAATCTCCATGGCGAATAGTTTGGCGTTCCCTCTTGATTATGACATTTGATTTTGTTGACCTCCGAGACTATAGAAGTACTAGGTGGATTAAGATAGGTTGTTTTTGCTTACCACTCGAGATAAAGTATGATCATCATGAAGGCATATTTATGTGGTGCTAGTATTATGACGTCTGGCCAACGTGATAATACTTACACCATATAACGTGCCCTCATTGTGGCCATAGGATATCTTGGGAAGTACTTAAGAAGTTTAGAATTTGATCTCCGTTGGATTATCCGTGATTAGTGAGATTTTAGGTTCATTCTACCTATGCGTATACTCTGCCTTTGTTCATTAGATATCTGGATGAGTTTGGACTCTCGTTTGCATTCCGTTGGCCTCGGTTATAAATTTTAAATTCTTGTAAAGCTCTCTTCTGTGGACACAATCAATTTAATTTGAACTCTTGTTCGTATTCCATAAAATTTCCTGAAGATTCACCTATCGTCCATTTTATGTTGCATGGACCTTTGATCAGAAATCAACTTATATTGTCTCCTTCTGAGGAATCTGAACCCACCTTGTTTGATCGAGTCATGAGAAACCAATTGTTTTGAAGATCCTTCTGGAAGAACCTCCCCGGGCATGAGGATTGTGCGTAACGATGTTTTACGAGTTACGACGACTCTGTTTAACTTTGCGACTTCAAATTTCGAGGACGAAATTTTTCTGTTAGAGGGGAAGAGTTGTAAAACCCTAAAATCCGAAACATGTAAAATGACCAAATTGCCCCTACAAGTTTAAAAATTTATTTAAAGGATATTTAAAGTACCAAAGTGATTCCAAAATTCAAGTAACAATTTACACATGAAATGAAATAATTTCTACATGTCCAAAAATTATTATTACAACTTAATATATATGTATATGTACCGAAATTATATTTACTTAATTATTTATATTTAAAACAAATTAAACTAAAGATAATTATCATTTAAAAAGGGAAATAATCACAAGATTTGAAAACCTTGATTTGCCAACTAAGAAAACGTGTGATTTGGTCCTCCCCCTCCTCCTAACTCGGCCATTAACTTTTTTATATAACAAACACAATTATTTCCCCCATAAACCCTAAACCGAAAACAATTACACACACATAAATTCCAAACGCATGGATCCGGCCATCTAAAATTCGTGGGTGATTTTTATGGGATTCTTCATCAATTAAGGGATCTAAGAAAATTGGTTTCAAGGTTTGAGGTGCTTTCGTTTGGGCGTGAGGTTTATTTCTTGTCGCAAATCCATCCGAGAAGCCTAAATTCGTTTTGGCTCATACACATGTTCAACAATTGATTTGGTATTTTTCTTACACTTATTACATCACATATGATCTGTAAAAATTGTTGGAACTGAATCATGCAAGGGTTTTGGGTCATTTTTGAATTAATGGGTTAAAACAAACCTATTTTCCAAAATAATGTGTAACTATTTTTTTGAGGGCCATATATATTTTCTTTGGACCTTATACGAAGTACATAGTCTGGGAAAAATGGTGGTACGATTTGTGGAGTCCTAGATTAGTCGTGGTGAATTTTGTGATAAAAAACATGCCTAAAATCTAAAATATAAGAAACGATTTTTCTGGGTTGTTTATTTAAATTTTCTGGGTTCTAACATCATCATATAACTTGGGAAAAATATTTGTTTGATTTATAGAAGCTTAAATGAATTATTGGAGAATTAATTTAAAACCGGGTTTTGTGAAAAGTGAAGAATAAATCAAATAAAATGGATCGGGCATTAGGGTTAGCATTTTGGGGCTTGGATCTGGTCAATTAAATGTGTTCAAAGATTATTCAATGATTTTTTTATGATTGGGTTTGTTAGGGTTTGAATTTGATAATTAAAAGTGGTAATCCGATTTGAAATTAAATCACAAGGGGTGTTTTGTAACTTTTGAAACTCGTGGGTTATTTTTAAAATGTTATTTTGGTCTGTTACAATGTGGGAAAAATATAACTTGAGGCTCCTAAGTGCAAATATTTCAAGATAATGAATTAATGGTAATTAAAGGGCATGATTTGTAATTAATTAAACTAGAGGGACTAAAAGTGTAAATTCTGGAAAGTTGAGGTTTTCCTGAGTAAATAATGATATTAAAAGTGTTTTGGGTAAATTTGAGTATTTATGGGCTTAATATGTAATTAATATGGAATTATGATTTAAATTATAAGTTTTGTAAACTTAAGGGACTAAGTGTGTAATTTATGAAACTTGAGGGGCTGGATTCGTACAATAAGAAATTCTGAAGTTATATTCTGTATTTTGATAAAATATGAGGCCTGTTTGGTAATTATGCATAAGATAAGGATTTAAAGTGTAAAATTATGAATTAAGGGGTTTAAATGGAAATTTTGTAAGCTAAGGGGTATAAAATGTAATTTGGCAAACTTGAAGTATTGAAGACGTACATTCTGAATAAATGAAGGATTAAAAAGAATGAATGTGATAATTACATATTTGACCTTTAACTTTGGAACAATTACATGTGAAACCCTAAATTATGGAAACTTGCCAAATGAGGAAACATGCCTAAAATAGAAAGTTATTAAAAAGTAAAGGAAAACCAAAATGGTAATCTGACTTAGAATCTTCTGTAATTCCGTCTTCTATTCCTCTAGGTGTGAAGAAGGAGAGATCCTGATCTGTTTGTGCTTCTATTTCTGTTTTTGCATTCCTAATAAGGTACAGATATTCTGCCCTTCTTTAGTAAGGTGCCCTCGTCTCATTTCTGATTTCTGATTCACTGCCATGTTCTTTGATTCTGTGAACCTTTCTGGTTTCTTTCATGATATTATGAACCTTTGACATGACACTCTGTTATGAACCTTTCTGATATTAAACCTCTCTGACACATGAACTTTCTGTTATGAACCTTTCTGATACATGACCTTTCTGTTATGAACCTTTCTGATATTAAACATTTCTGATATATGACCTTTCTGACATGGAACCTTTATGATATGAACCTCTGATTATGAACTCTGATATTCTGAAATGGAAATTGACTTATGAAACTAAATTAAATACTGGATACATGATACTTGACCTTGACCCACAGTTTGATACTACGAGCCACTCACTAGGCATGAGGGTTTCATGTCCATGTCAGTCGATGCACCGATGGCATGACTCTAGGGCAGGAGAGTGATGACCTGTCCCGTCCCTTTTCTGTATTTTATTTGGTGTGTTGGGAGTTATGGCCACCAGGGGCGTATGAATGCATCCTAGATTTGTTTCTGTATTATGTTCATGTTATGATATGTGATGCGCGTGATGTGTCGTTGCGGTTTAGCAGTTTTAATGCCTTCTCAAGTTTTAAATTTATATTTAGCCGACTTATCAATAACACACACACTTAACGAGCAGTGTACCCGGTCAGTATTAATATAATGGTAAGTAGAGTGTCGATCACTAAGAGTGGAACGCATTATCTAGTTATTCTAATCAGTATTTTAATATATTAAGTTAGCTATACAACCTAATCTAACGCAAGGGGGGTTCAGCCTGAGAGACTGGCACGATTTGGTTGCAATTAAATAATAAACTAAACCAATAGGCACGAATCAGCAAGTAGCACACACGTACACAGATAAATACTCGAGACAATAAGAGGGCTGTCCTTATGATAAGTAGTTTGTCACTTGTTTTATTGCTAGTGTTATATGAAGTGTATAGTTCGTTGCAACGCACCGAGATTAAGTCCTTTCTCGTTGGTTCTAATCTTATCGGCGAGTAAACCCTTAATGATTACTTATGACTATCCCGTTTATCTTTCTCCTACTTTTCTACAGACCATAGAATACATAGGCATCTAATAAACAGGCGAGGGCAGAGGCATGGCGACCCGATCAACGCTCAGCTAGACACAGAGGTTATCAATGCACTAATAAAAGTCACCAATGACATCAACATATAAACTTTAATTAATGAGAAAGCAGTTTTAAGGGAGTGCAACCTTTCCGTTGTCACGTTACACAAGCCACCAATCTTGATGAATTAAAGTTTACTAACACAATAAAACAAAACTACTTAATGAATTAAACATATGCAGCACCTTCTTACAGCTCTTGTATCTTTGATTTGGGTGTGTCTTGTGCGGCTTCCTTGACTGAATTCGTCCTTGGTTTATGGTCTTCGGTCTTCTGTTCGGAACTAAAGGCTCTTAATTCGTCTGGTCTTTGGGTATTTATAGTTACCGTCTGAGGGTAGGATGCGGCGCATCTAGCAAGTAGATGCGGCGCATGTACTTAACTTCGCGTGGGGTCCAAGATTATAATATTCAGGAATATTCGTACACCGCCAGAAGATGCGGCGTATCTTCGTCTTTGGATGCGGCGCATGTCCTCTTGAATCTTGGATCGTATCTGGTGAGATCTTGATAGCGATGCGGCGCATGTCATGAGTGAGATGCGGCGCATCTGGAGCAGATTTGACTTGATCTTGTCCATTTCAGTAGACTCTTCACTTTATGCATGTTTTGCTCCATAATTAGTCCAAAATCGCCAAGTTTCACCAAATGCTTGTTTTTACCTGAGAATTACAAAAGTAAACGATTAAGTATCAATCCTCATACATAATATAGTAAAACAAGTCAAATTAATAGGATAAATTATAGTAATAAAATGTACTTATTTGAGTTCATCAAATATCCCCCCACTTGAACTTTACTTGTCCCCAAGTAAACCTTAGAATTAATCTTATGAAAATGTATCCTAAAAATGTTAGGATTTATTTTTATATTTAAGCATGTATTCATTTTTGTCATAATCACACAACTAAACACTTAACGAATTAGAAGTAGAATAGAAATATTTTGATAAAAGCAAATCTAATCGTTTAACTGTCCAGTCGCGACGAATATTCTATCATAAGCTTGGCAAGTTTACACATCTCCACCACTAAAGCCAAGGAATAACAAGTCTAAAGCGGCAAAAAGGGTTTTTAGGCTTAAAGGGTTAATTATTCTTAATCACTATCGATCTCAAATTCCAGAAAAGGCGACAAAATCACAAATACATGATCGAATCCACGAACACGATACTTGCAATTGCTCAAATCCTTAACTCGAACAGGCTAAAGATAGGTCCAAACTTCACCAATAATAATATATCAAAAAGGGCGACAAAATCATAAATACATAGCCGAATCCACGACTACGATACTTAAGATTGCTCAAATCCCTAATCTCAATAAATCAAAGGATTCGTTGGATAAAGAATAATAGGGTATGGACAATATTTGGGATATAAATTGGTGTAAAATGAAAAATAAACAAAACAAATAGATTAAAATCCTAAGTGTGGTTAATCACTATCCCAACCATCCCATGAATAAGACTCATATCATTGAATAACTCACGCTTTAACACTTGAAACACACGCTTTAGGTAGACACGAATTATACTCAACAAGATCTTAATCAAAGAACAAACTTTAGTTGACGTTCCCATAACTGCCAACTCCCATTCAATCCATAGATATAATATACAACAAATAGTGGTGATATCGACCACTTAATACAAAACTTTACATTGTTGGTTTAAAAACAAACATCCAACTTTCTTCTTTTTTTTTCTTTTTCTTTTCTCATTTTTTTAGATTTTTTTTTTTTTTTTTTTTTTTTTACATCATAACATAAATGTGTAAAATTTCACCACATCACTATAATGATAATTCTGGATAATTTTTTCATACTTTTCATACTTCAGAAATAACGGTAATAGTGAAAGTAGTAAACACACGAAAAATAAACTCATAGATGTACAATATTTACTTTCACTCCAATTGCATTGTGCAATTTCCCGACCTAACCATAGATAATGAATTACGCACACGAACACTGGTAATGTAAGGAAACTCACTTTGCCTATAGTAATTAACCAACCACGGATTCTAATCTACAGGGTAGGCTAAGGTGTAAGGTGTAACGAAACATTTTAAACATAGGTGTAAGAAACGAAAGGAATGGCTCTGAGTGTTTTTCTAGGGGTATCTTACTCTAAAAATGAGAGTAACAAAAGGGTTTATACGGGGGTTAACTAACCAGTGTAGTTAGTTAATAACACATAACATATAAGGCTATTTGGGTGTAATCCTAGAAATTTACCAATTTAGACAAGTCATTCCAATTATATAAAATAATACTTATTATGGTGGTCTCGAATAGTATACAAGCCAAGTTCTAAAGTTTACAAGTCACCGGCACACTCATAGATTTGTGAATTTTGAAAAATCACAATTTTTGAAAATAACGTCATGTGTGCAGCTATGCAACTTAGATCTTAAACAAAAACATGCTAAAAAATTTAAATTTTGATATATTAAGCACATTTTAAGCATATTTTGAAAAGTTTAGGACAAGTAAGTGTTAAGTGTTCTAATTCTCCAATCCCCCCACTTAAGTTAAACAACGTCCTCGTTGTTCGTATAAAAGGTTAAAAACTGGAAAATAAAAGAATTAGAACAGAAAAACTCCCCTGAGATTTGCTCGGTATGATCCTCCATTAGTATTAGAGCAAAAATCATCTTTCTTGTGGATTAGAACGTTTAAGCTTCATAATTATGTTTCCACAGGAAATGCAGGAATCTACAATACCACCAAGGCTTCAAAACACACCTAAGATAAGAAAGGTTCAACTTGCATAATACATTAGTAGTTAGGTAAAAATAAAACATAAAAATTAAAAATGAAAATCATCAGGTCAGTCGATGCGCCGTATCTTATGGAAGAAGATACGCCGTATCGAGCCTGGAATAAATACGGATCAGAATAAAAGATGCGCCGCATCCTTAACCAGGGATGCGCCGCATTAAAAATAAACTGATAAAAAGTTTTAAATTCGAAAATAAAAAATGCAGAAAAACAAAATAAGATATGACCAATTGCAGGAGATGCGTCGCATCTCAGAATTGAGATGCGCCGTATCCTCAGCGGTCTGACTGACTCGACACATAAACAGAATAATAAAAAGATAAATCCGGGTTGTCTCCCGGTAAGCAGTTGTCTTTATTCCAGAGTCTTCAAGTTAGACTCACGTTCAGCTCTTCATTTAGTTCTTGTCACGGTCCATCCTTCTTCCTTCATCCGAAAGATTTTCCCGTATATCTCTGCGACGTTTTCTTCCGTTCGACTTAATCTAGTATAACTCTTTGTCTTCGCCGCAGTATACTCTTCATCAGGACCTAAAGAATATTTGATGATTTTAAATTTTTCAGAAATAATCATGGGTGGCTCATTGTAAGGAATCCCAAGTAGTCGACACTTCCTTTTGGTAAACTCTTCATTGTCTTTATCAACAAACTCGAAATAAGGATCCTTAATCAAATAATCATCTAGTTCTTCAATTAATGACTTATTGTCTTGAATCGCCTCCCATTCTCTTTCCAAATCATATTGTAACCGTCGACTAAGTTTTGTGAAATCATCAAATTGTTTATGCACCCATTCCCAGAAAGTAGTATCCGATGTTCCCTTAAGTCCTTTCAAGCGTTCAATTCTACCCTTTTCTTGCAAAGCCTCCGCTTTTTGTGGGCAGTCTTCAACATTATCGTACCACTCATAATCTTCAAAGGTTACATCGTTTCCAACCCGTTTCATCCCAATTATACTTCCCCCATTACAGGTTCCGTCACTTTTATAATCACAGGTCGGCCAAACACTACTCCCGTCCTTGAAAACGAAGGGTGTACAAGTGTGATTAATGTGCTCAGATTCCCATGGTTTATCCCAAACCCATGGTACTTGGTCATTCCATTCATAGTACCAGGTGTTTTTGAAATCATCATAAGTCTTGAATCCTGGTAAATCTCCAGTAAGCACATCATTGTCGACTCGAAGAAGGTAGTTAAATTCCTTGAACTGCTTGCACAAGGGTGTCTCATAATCGAACACATCAATGTCAATTTTGAATAATTCTTCAATCCCCTCATTGACTGTAGAATTATGAAGTGACGACCCATGATCGCTTTCTACTTCTTCGTCTTCACCTCTCATCCAATATACCCATAATGCATCCTTAGTAGCTCGATCCATGCTCTTATGGTTATTAAACTTACTAGCCAACCACTCTAAAAAATCAACATCGTTAGGATCGTGGTTAACGTCAAAGCAAGCCTTTCCAATCATATTCTTTCTTATCTCCATGAACTCGTTAAATTGCTTCTTAAAACTCCGAGTTAACCATGAAGTCATAATCAGCTTGACTTCATTTGCAGGGGCGAATTCCGGACTACCATATTTAAGTTCTAGCCAATCATTGAGCGAGAGGTCCATCAATCTTACCAACCTGCCATGAAATAGTAACTCCGCCACAGCATAAATTCCTTCATCGTCCAGATAGTTCTCATTTAATCCCCAGTACTGTTCGGAATAAGGCATGTAAGAGATTTGGGTATTGCCTCCACCACAGCTTTTGTTGCTTGAGTCCATGTATGCAAGATAGAATTTCCCATCATCTTCTTCGATAGTAGTCCAGTTCAATCCTTTGGCTTCAATGATAGGCCATAAGAGCGACAATTCTTCTCCAGTGTACCTCACAAATACATCATAAGAGAATACCCCTTTGTCAATATTGCATAAACGCATGAATTCCTTAAAAGCAGCTTCAAGAGGAGCCTCCGAAGAGAATAAATCTGCATCGATCATGAGTACATTGAATGAATCTGAAAGCAAACATTCCTTAGCAAGATATCCGTTAACTGATATGTCTTCCATAGCAAAATCTGTCATCAAAGGTAAAATCATAAGTAGGATTTGTTCGCTAGAAGAGAAATTAATGAATTTAGAAACGGATATAAGAATACAAAATAGCTGATATCAGCAGACGATGCGCCGTATCCAAAAAGTTGGATACGCCGTATTTAATAATCGTTAAAATTAAATCAGACTTTTATCAGAAAATAGATACGCCGCTTAGAAATTTGAATGCGCCGTATCAATTTTAACAATCAAAAATCGATATTTATTAAAAATTAAATGCGCCGTATTAACAAAAGTTAATGCGCCGTATTTTCGTTACGTTTCAAAATATAAGATTTTTGATTCAGAGGATCCGCCGTATCGATAAAAATCGATACGCCGTATCTGTTTAATAATTCGAAAACTGTTTTTAATTAAAATAATAGATACGCCGTATCTTCTAAAGCAGATGCGTCGTATGGCGTTAATGTTTCGAAATTTTTTTTATCAAAAACAGATACGCCGTATCTTGGGGAAAAGATGCGTCGTATCGCTTTACCGCTTAGAAAAAATTTTCTTATTAAAAACAGATACGCCGTATCTTGGGGAAAAGATGCGTCGTATCGAATTAATTAAACGCGTTGTATTTTATAAAAAATTGAACGCAATACGCCGTATCTGATAAATCAGATGCGCCGTATCGTTCGATTTAGCTTAGTACAACGATAGCAGAAAACAAAAAATACGAAAAATAAAAAACAAATAAAAAAACACACCAAAATAAAAACAAACAAAAGCAAACAAATAACACACAAAAACAGAAAATATGCAAAATAGTACAATGAATGCAAATTAATCTAATACACAACAAAATTAGCGGTTAGATAAAAAAAAATTAAAAACCTAATTAAAATACTAATCAAATTAACAGATAATAACAATTCACTCCCCGGCAGCGGCGCCAAAAACTTGATGCGCGTGATGTGTCGTTGCGGTTTAGCAGTTTTAATGCCTACTCAAGTTTTAAATTTATATTTAGCCGACTTATCAATAACACACACACTTAACGAGCAGTGTACCCGGTCAGTATGAATATAATGGTAAGTAGAGTGTCGATCACTAAGAGTGGAACGTATTATCTAGTTATTCTAATCAGTATTTTAATATATTAAGTTAGCTATACAACCTAATCTAACGCAAGGGGGGTTCAGCCTGAGAGACTGGCACGATTTGGTTGCAATTAAATAATAAACTAAACCAATAGGCACAAATCAGCAAGTAGCACACACGTACACAGATAAATACTCGAGACAATAAGAGGGCTGTCCTTATGATAAGTAGTTTGTCACTTGTTTTATTGCTAGTGTTATATGAAGTGTATAGTTCGTTGCAACGCACCGAGATTAAGTCCTTTCTCGTTGGTTCTAATCTTATCGGCGAGTAAACCCTTAATGATTACTTATGACTATCCCGTTTATCTTTCTCCTACTTTTCTACAGACCATAGAATACATAGGCATCTAATAAACAGGCGAGGGCAGAGGCATGGCGACCCGATCAACGCTCAGCTAGACACAGAGGTTATCAATGCACTAATAAAAGTCACCAATGACATCAACATATAAACTTTAATTAATGAGAAAGCAGTTTTAAGGGAGTGCAACCTTTCCGTTGTCACGTTACACAAGCCACCAATCTTGATGAATTAAAGTTTACTAACACAATAAAACAAAACTACTTAATGAATTAAACATATGCAGCACCTTCTTACAGCTCTTGTATCTTTGATTTGGGTGTGTCTTGTGCTGCTTCCTTGACTGAATTCGTCCTTGGTTTATGGTCTTCGGTCTTCTGTTCGGAACTAAAGGCTCTTAATTCGTCTGGTCTTTGGGGTATTTATAGTTACCGTCTGAGGGTAGGATGCGGCGCATCTAGCAAGTAGATGCGGCGCATGTACTTAACTTCGCGTGGGGTCCAAGATTATAATATTCAGGAATATTCGTACACCGCCAGAAGATGCGGCGTATCTTCGTCTTTGGATGCGGCGCATGTCCTCTTGAATCTTGGATCGTATCTGGTGAGATCTTGATAGCGATGCGGCGCATGTCATGAGTGAGATGCGGCGCATCTGGAGCAGATTTGACTTGATCTTGTCCATTTCAATAGACTCTTCACTTTATGCATGTTTTGCTCCATAATTAGTCCAAAATCGCCAAGTTTCACCAAATGCTTGTTTTTACCTGAGAATTACAAAAGTAAACGATTAAGTATCAATCCTCATACATAATATAGAAAAACAAGTCAAATTAATAGGATAAATGATAGTAATAAAATGTACTTATTTGAGTTCATCAATATGTTATGATATGCATGGTGACTGATGGTGTGTGCGATACACGTCTTTCACAACTCTGGGAGCTGATCACTCCATATTTCTGATTTCTGGGATTAGTGAGAGGAACATCTCTCTGCATGGCGGTATGATTATGATTTCATGTTCATGTTTCTGCGCTCGTAGAGGATTACTGTTTTCCATGCACCTTATAGACTTATGACCTTTATCTTTCATTACTGACACCCTATGACATGATACTGGACTTATCTCTGTACTGGGCTTGGTATGTTTGGGCTTGATGGGATCTTTTGATTACTTCACCATTACTCATGATACTATCCATACTTTCTGATATCTCTGTATAACCCTCATATTTCTTCTCATCTATTATTACATCATGTACGATTCCTTCCATCTTCTCTATTTCATTATTATGGTTTGTTACCGTTATATCTGTTCACTGAGCTCGTGTACCTCAGCCGCGTTTCTTTTCCCGCGGCAGGTTTAGTTGGAAGCTGGGGGTTGGGTGAAAAGTGTTGACTTTAGAAGACCTCATTAGCTTTTGGAAGATGACTAGAAGAACCTTATATTAGACATAGAAATTTTGTAATGTAAAGCTTGTAGTTCTGATTTCAGTTGTAAACCTTGGATTTTCATTGTATTATTTATGTCAAATGTCTGTGTTTGTTCTGATAAGAATCCGTATATGTGACACCTTTGCCCTTGTCGGGTTGGGGTGTTACAATTTGAAACTCATTCATTCAGATCATAAAAATGCCAGTGGAGTTTTAAAGAACATAAAACACAATGGGTTTTCTAACTTCTTTTAGATTTTGTTTTTTAAAGCATTTAGGGGATTAAACGAGGATTCCAAAGTGACACAAATGAGCCTTCAAGTTACATAAAGCTAGGAAACTATATGCAAGTTGCACATAATGCCCTAATCTTTCTAACAACTAACACATTTGGCCATTAGATATAAAGCATAGTAACTTCCTCTTCAACTAATACCCTATTAACCACAAAACCTTTTCTAAGAATTATGAGTTAACCAAGAAACCCGTTTGATGAAATAAAATTTCAAATCACTCTCCCCCTAAATCAATGACCCGTATTCTAGTTAAAGAGCTCTAGTCATTTATTGAGTGACAAATTTTATGCACAATCCAAGTCTAAAAGAATTTCAAACAAAACGTAACCACCAAGTGTCTCACAAATAATTTTCAGAAGAATCATAGAAACAAAACTATTATTGTGCAAAGAAGATTTCTCTTCTTAATCCAGAAATAATGCACTGAAGCGTACACTAAATCGGGGATGCACGGATATGAAGTAATCCATGCCCGGGTGAACATCACCCAGTGGGAGGAACAACCGTCATTTTGGCGACGTGCTTTCCCTATTTTGAAACGCGGGTCGCTATCTGAAGTAATAGCAAGCCATTTAGACATGTTTTAACCAGTTTGTATAACTTCTGCTCGAGCTTCATTTAAAGTCCCGTGTCATTATTGAATGACATTTCTAAGACCGTAAATGTTATCGATAAACAGAAGACATGCCTAGTGAAACTATTTTTGGTATTTTCTATTTTTTAAATTTTTATGGATTTTCTGGGTTTAAGTTTCTCTATTTACAATTTGATGGTTTTATAATTTTCTATATACAATTTGGAATAAGATATGTACAAGCTATATTATTCAGTTTAAGAAAATGTTGACATGAATACCGAAATAAGAATACGTTCAGTATGTTGTAGAAATGAGAAGTCAACATCTCTTAAACATTCACCACCACAGCTTTCGAGGCTCTTGAATAATCATCTGAACTTGAGCCTTCTCAATTGTGAAGCTTTGATAGCTTCCCCCCAAACCGACAATCTTCCTTTTGAGCAGTTTCAAAGCTCTCTTTCAAGCTTACATAAGGTAAGTGTACAGCGGACACCGTAGCAAACCACGTCAAGTATTGCTGCTCCTTTTAAGAAAAACTATCGTGATTCTCCATTCGGGGGCCATCAAATAAATCATCAACGAATCATCTCTCACTTGAATAACTCTTCTCACATTTCTTCCTGCTGAAGTCTGAAGTAATGCATACCAAAAGTATCCAGAGACCACTTCCCCCAAGTAGTTGAAGTGATGCAATCAGTCTCATTGTATGAAGCCCAAAAACCCGAAGTACACAATCAATCCCGTTAATGAAGTCGAAAACATAACATCAAGATCAATTAAGACCCGAAAGTCCCCTTTTCTCCCTTTAGGAAGTTTCCATTGTGAACCTCTTTTATCATCAGAAACTGTTTCTTACATCTCTTCCCCCGCGTAGTTGGAATGATACACTAGAAGGAACGAGTTAGAACACTGATTTTCTCTGTGGTTATGACATTTGTCTTCCCGAAATAATCTTCAATTGAGAAGAAGTATAAAGCTCATCATGTGTACTCGTTGTGCATTCAGATTTATGTCTCCTTCCCCCTTGCTGGTTTTGATACCTCAGAATCAGCAACACATTTTACGCACATATTCTTGAGATCTTGTGAGAAGAACAAAATTGGCTCAAGTGGATCACGTGAGAATCAACAGCTACCGAAAGGCTCTCTGACTATCTTTACCAGCCCTTATAATCTGTCAGCTATTGCTGTGACCACTTGGTGAGGTAAACCCGATATACCAAACTTGAAAACTGACAAAGAATTCCCCAAATTTGTTAATTAAACTTGCACTGTTGATGATTGAAGAACGATGTAGTAGAAAACTGTAACACCCCAACCCGACAAGGGTAAAGATGTCACGATAATGGTTTCATATCAGATCAAAACAAAGCATACATCTATAGTAATACAATAATTTTTCAAGGTTACAAATGAAAGTTCCGATGATTACTAATTCTAAAACATAATAACTTCTAGTCAACTCTAATCCAGATGGCTATCAAGGTCTTCTAAGTCCAAGGTACTCTCCACTCATGCCCAGCTTCCTACTAAAACCTGCCACAGGAAAAGAAAATGCGGCTGAGCTACGAGAGCTCAGTGAACAGATACATAAACAAAGCAATGATAACAAAACAGAAATAAGATATGGTGCAATGGGGAAATATCATAAGGTATAAATGATGTGAAAGTATAATTAACAGAATAGGATAGTAATCCACCACGAGCCCAGACAAATCAAATATAGTAACCATATCTTCATAATCATATAGAGGGGAGACCTCTCAGATAATAAGATAATATGAGGGGTGTCCTCATTCTTCAAATTTGGAGTGATCAGCTCCCAGATATATGTGAAGGGCATGTATCGCACACTCACCAGACAATAACAAATCATATATAGATAATCCACTAAACAAAACAGATCTAGGATGCACGAAGCAAAAGAAAAGAAACAACAAGGAAAGAATTGAGCAGGGTTCGTGATACAATACCCTAGTCGCGTGTCACGATGAAGAAGAAGGGAAACACCACGATCGAGAGTCAATAAACCCAGTCGATCACCACGTCAAAACAATCACCCACGTATGAAACTCTCGAACCAGCAATAACCCACACCTTCAAACCACCCTTCGAACAAAATAAACCCACGCTCAACACCTTCGTAATATAGTTCGTCCCACGTCCAACCACCAAGTAGAAGCCACAAAAAGCCTCCTTTGCTTTGCTTTTTGAATCGAACTGGAAGGAAAAGAGTAGCAGCCGCCAAGGTTGTGTAGGTTTTGTTTAGGGTTTTTGCTTTTAGAGAGTTTGGTATCTATTGAAAAAAAATGTGTGCATGCCTCGGTATAAAAACAAACGCGTGAGGGATTTCAAAAATAGGCAACATGCGGATTTTATGGGATATAATGGAAGACCCATTCAAGGTTAATATATTTAAATTAAAAGTACTAGTGGGCGTGTATAATTTATGGGATTTTCAAAATGACAAGTTGTTCATTTTAAATCAATGTTAATATATTTAAATCGATGTACACAAAAATAAACAAATTCGGTTAGGGTACTAGTGGGCGTGCGATGATATTTAAATGTGTACCATTTGTTTTATCATAAGTCTTTATTTTCGTCTTACTTTTATTCGTTCAATTATTAACAGTAAAATACCTAGAATATATTCGGAATGACACGTCTTATTGCGTTTAACGTCTTTTTAGAAGTTTCAAAATAGAGGGCATTTTAGGTATTTCACATGTTCAAAAGTTCTGGGTTTTACAACTCTTCCCCTCTAAAAGAAAATTTTCGTCCTCGAAAATTGAAGTGAAACGAAACGGAAAACATAACGGACAGCGAACGGAATTGTGAATGACTAGTTTCTCATGACTCGAACTTGTCGACCCAAAAGTAGCTTCGGTTTTTTCTGAAATGACATACCATACTGAATCCAGATCAAAAGAATAATATACCAGACATAATAGATGATAATCGGATTCTCTCGGGAGAGATACAGGAAATACGTAGGATTTGACGGATATATCGTCCGTGGAATTTGATTAGACAAATCAGATGAGAACATACAGAAAACAAATTGTTTGATATCATCAAACGGTAGAAAGCTCTACAACAGAACCTAAGATTCTTATCAGAAGTATAGAGGTCAGCAAACGCGTGCCGAGAATCCAAATGTATCAAATCATATATCGGTGAAGGCAGATTAAGCGTATAGGTAGAATGAACCTAAAGTCTCAATCAGATATCAGAAATTCTAAGGTTTCTAAGGCACTCCTCGAAATATCCTATGATCACAATGAGGGTACGTCATATGACGTAAGTATTAACACGTTAGCTACTCGTCATAATACCAGCATCATATGAGTATACCTTCATGATGGTCATACTTTATCTCCAGTCGTGAATAAGCATCTATCAACCACCTAACAGTCCATTCTACATCCTAGGGTTGGTCCGAGTCGGTCATCATTACGAATTCAAAATCAGGGAAACAGATCGTACAAATAACGTAACGGAATTAGTAAGCATCAAAGAAGTACGTCGTCCAAAGCGTCAGGTCTTTCACAATACATCAAAATTCTCATGACAAAACCGTCATCCAACATACGCAGAAAGAACACTAAACGGAAATACTAATGGAGAACTCAAATCATTCAAAGGATCTTATCATCAGGTAGCGGAAATTTAAGTAGGTTGAGTGGAAATGAATTACGTCATCCATAGCTTCATCCTTCACAGAATAACCTCTTCCAAACACAAATGATCATTCCAAAATTGTCCACTCGAATACATGATTTCAAATCTCTTCCAAGTCCGAGTAGTCTGTCTACGCTTGTCCATCTGATCATACGGTGAGAAGGGGTGATAAACTTGAGTCTGGTCCCTCAAGCCTTTGGCACTTTTTCTTGAGACTGTGATGGGGTAATGTGGATTTCTGGCACGATCTTTAAATCTCTTCATCATTCAGTCTGCTTCCGCTCTCAATTCATCTTAGTACAACCAAGATGAATAAGGAAGTGAGACTGCATGTCTTCATCAGCTCCAGGCTCGCCATCTTGACTAGAATTTCTTCTTCTGCATCGCTAATGTCTTCACTCTTCAGGGTAGCTGCCGTTGTTGTCAACTCCAGGTCCGGCAGGGAAAATAATAGTGATAGCCAAGGTTTAACAATAGATAATTGTAGTAGGGAGTTCGAAATTGTTTCAAACACCAAAGGTGAGACATAGAGGGATAGTTGTCAATATTGGAATACTCAATCACCCAATTTCTTATGAAATAGAATCGAAGTTTAACTAATCAAGGAAAGACGGATCACAAATCAAATCTTTATCATTCAAAAATGAGGGGAAACATTCTTATACTCGTGGTCACAACCACAAGACTTCTCATAGGGACAGAGATGGGTGAGACGAAATCAAATAGGGTCGAAAGATTTATAGAGGTTTATCAAAGCAAAAGACAAATAACAAAATGTGTCAAGTACGTCATCGCCATGGAGATTCTCAGAATGCCCGAATAGGCATCAAGGTGATTAACAAAACGATCAGAGTGAAACGTGAGTCTTTATCAACAGAATAACAAAAGGAATCTGAAAATAAGGATCAAACAGTGTCGGGCAATCATTATGCAATTTCAATGCCTTCACAATTTAGTGTTTCAAAACTTAGGTGGTGCAGAGCATAAGCTTTCACTTTCCAAAAGTGGTATCAACAGGATCTAACCAAAAGCAAGGCACGAATCAGAGTGATGCGGAAACAAAGATATTTAAGCAAATGCCTTATAGTCTACCCATTCCTCACCGGTCAAAACTTAGGTTCCTATGGGGAGATCCTAAAACAATTTTCAAAGGTTGCCTTACGAGCGCCTACAGGGAAACTTAGTGGTCCTAACTTACACAGGCCAAGGGTAAATATATTACGAATCGCAGCCTGTCTCTCTGATACCATAATTGTAACACCCCAACCCGACAAGGGTAAAGATGTCATGATAATGGTTTCATATCAGATCAAAACAAAGCATACATCTATAGTAATACAAGAATTTTTCAAGGTTACAAATGAAACTTCCGATGATTACTAATTCTAAAACATAATAACTTCTATTCAACTCTAATCCAGATGGCTATCAAGGTCTTCTAAGTCCAAGGTACTCTCCACTCATGCCCAGCTTCCTACTAAATCCTGCCGCAGGAAAAGAAAATGCGGCTGAGCTACGAGAGCTCAGTGAACAGATACATAAACAAAGCAATGATAACGAAACAGAAATAAGATATGGTGCAATGGGGAAATATCATAAGGTATAAATGATGTGAAAGTATAATTAACAGAATAGGATAGTAATCCACCACGAGCCCAGACAAATCAAATATAGTAACCATATCTTCATAATCATATAGAGGGGAGACCTCTCAGATAATCAGATAATATGAGGGGTGTCCTCATTCTTCAAATTTGGAGTAAGCAGCTCCCAGATATATGTGAAGGGCATGTATCGCACACTCACCAGACAATAACAAATCATATATAGATAATCCACTAAACAAAACAGATCTAGGATGCACGAAGCAAAAGAAAAGAAACAACAAGGAAAGAATTGAGCAGGGTTCGTGATACAATACCCTAGTCGCGTGTCACGATGAAGAAGAAGGGAAACACCACGATCGAGAGTCAATAAACCCAGTCGATCACCACGTCAAAACAATCACCCACGTATGAAACTCTCGAACCAGCAATAACCTACATGTTCAAACCACCCTTCGAACAAAATAAACCCACGCTCAACACCTTCGTATTATAGTTCCTCCCACGTCCAACCACCAAGTAGAAGCCCCAAAAAGCCTCCTTTGCTTTGCTTTTTGAATCGAACTAGAAGGAAAAGAGTAGCAGCCGCCAAGGTTGTGTAGGTTTTGTTTAGGGTTTTTGCTTTTAGAGAGTTTGGTATCTATTGAAAAAAAATGTGTGCATGCCTCGGTATAAAAACAAACGCGTGAGGGATTTCAAAAATAGGCAACATGCGGATTTTATGGGATATGATGGAAGACCCATTCAAGGTTAATATATTTAAATTAAAAGTACTAGTGGGCGTGTATAATTTATGGGATTTTCAAAATGACAAGTTGTTCATTTTAAATCAATGTTAATATATTTAAATCGATGTACAAAAAAATAAACAAATTCGGTTAGGGTACTAGTGGGCGTGCGATGTAGCTAGAGATGCCTGTAAGTTCATAAAAAAGGGTTTCATGTAGTACCCTACATGAAATATATAAACTCTCTTTTTTATTTAACAAAAATAAAAGCTCAGCCTTTTTTCTAGCAAAAGCAGCTTGATAAAAAACAGCTTTCTTGATAAAAAACAGCTTTAACAACTATTATATAACATATACATTTATATAAAAAACTGCTTGAATTTCTCAATAATTGCCATAATAGTTATATAGCAACCCCAGCCCTAAGAGCAAGCCACTGAACACAAAACCCAACCTGCAAGAAATACAGCTCGTCCTACGAGGGCCTCTCTCACTCTGCTCACCTCCCCTGGTAGTAAGGAAAGAAGAAGACAAGATTTATCTGTCCTCTTCCCCGCTTACTGAAATCCAGGGTATGGAGCCGTGTCGTTCGATATGGCGAGCTTCACAGGGGTCACCAATCCCTGGGAAGCGAACAATGCAACAGGAAGCTGCCAGCTTCCCCGCCCCATTAGGACTCACGATGCATTGCTCAATCAGTGCCTTCTTGTCCATCTTGACTTGCTGCTCAGAAGACACCGAATGGCATTTTGTTAGAGCAACCTAGTAGATGGGTTCGCTGATCACTTACGACATTTCGAGCAAGCACTGAAAGTGCGATCTCAACTTTTAGAAGGGACGTGCTACCGTCGACCGACCGCAGGAGGGAGACTACCGTCGACCAACGGGAGACTATGGTGTCTGGAGACACCACAGCGGCAAGCCGGAGGAGAGAGTGCTGCTCGGGGAGTAGCACGCTCGGAGTGCCGGGTAAGCAGCAAGCAAGTGTCTTGCTTCAGCTAAGCAGGGCCCGGGCAAGCAGGAAGCAAGTGTCTTGGTTCAGCTAAGCAGGGCCCGGGCAAGCAGGAAGGGGCTGTCCTTGTGTTACTGTCCTTGTGTTACTGTCCTTGTGTTACTGTCCTTGTGTTATAGGCCTTGTAACAGTGGATTGCTCGCCGTATTATATTAATTATAAGGTAGCTAGAGATGCCTGTAAGTTCATAAAAAAGGGTTTCATGTAGTACCCTACATGAAATATATAAACTCTCTTTTTTATTTAACAAAAATAAAAGCTCAGCAATTTTTCTAGCAAAAGCAGCTTGATAAAAAACAGCTTTCTTGATAAAAAACAGCTTTAACAACTATTATATAACATATACATTTATATAAAAAACTGCTTGAATTTCTCAATAATTGCCATAATAGTTATATAGCAACCCCAGCCCTAAGAGCAAGCCACTGAACACAAAACCCAACCTGCAAGAAATACAGCTCGTCCTACGAGGGCCTCTCTCACTCTGCTCACCTCCCCTACTAGTATGATATTTAAATGTGTACCATTTGTTTTATCATAAGTCTTTATTATCGTCTTACTTTTATTCGTTCAATTATTAACAGTAAAATACCTAGAATATATTCGGAATGACACGTCTTAATGCGTTTAACGTCTTTTTAGAAGTTTCAAAATAGAGGGGCATTTTAGGTATTTCACATGTTCAAAATTTCTGGGTTTTACAACTCTTCCCCTCTAAAAGAAAATTTTCGTCCTCGAAAATTGAAGTGAAACAAAACAGAAAACATAACGGACAGCGAACGGAATTGTAAAAGTCTAGTTTCTCATGACTCGACCTTGTCGACCCAAAAGTAGCTTCGGTTTCTTCAGAAATGACATACCATACTGAATCCAGATCAAAAGAATAATATACCAGACATAATAGATGATAATCGGATTCTCTCGGGAGAGATACAGGAAATACGTAGGATTTGACGGATATATCGTCCGTGGAATTTGATTAGACAAATCAGATGAGAACATACAGAAAACAAATTGTTTGATATCATCAAACGGCAGAAAGCTCTACAACAGAACCTAAGATTCTTATCAGAAGTATAGAGGTCAGCAAACGCGTGCCGAGAATCCAAACGTATCAAATCGTATAACGGTGAAGGCAGATTAAGCGTATAGGTAGAATGAACCTAAAGTCTCAATCAGATATCAGAAATTCTAAGGTTTCTAAGGCACTCCTCGAAATATCCTATGATCACAATGAGGGTACGTCATATGACGTAAGTATTATCACGTTAGCTACTCGTCATAATACCAACATCATATGAGTATACCTTCATGATGGTCATACTTTATCTCAAGTCGTGAATAAGCATCTATCAACCACCTAATAGTCCATTCTACATCCTAGGGTTGGTCCGAGTCGGTCATCATTACGAATTCAAAATCAGGGAAACAGATCGTACAAATAACGTAACGGAATTAGTAAGCATCAAATAAGTACGTCGTCCAAAGCGTCAGGTCTTTCACAATACATCAAAATTCTCATGACAAAATCGTCATCCAACATAAGCAGAAAGAACACTAAACGGAAATACTAATGGAGAACTCAAATCATTCAAAGGATCTTATCATCAGGTAGCGGAAATTTAAGTAGGTTGAGAGGAAATGAATTACGTCATCCATAGCTTCATCCTTCACAGAATCAACTCTTCCAAACACAAATGATCATTCCAAAATTGTCCACTCGAATACATGATTTCAAATCTCTTCCAAGTCCGAGTAGTCTGTCTACGCTTGTCCATCTGATCATACGGTGAGAAGGGGTGATAAACTTGAGTCTGGTCCCTCAAGCCTTTGGCACTTTTTCTTGAGACTGTGATGGGGTAATGTGGATTTCTGGCACGATCTTTAAATCTCTTCATCATTCAGTCTGCTTCCGCTCTCAATTCATCTTAGTACAACCAAGATGAATAGGGAAGTGAGACTGCATGTCTTCATCAGCTCCAGGCTCGCCATCTTGACTAGAATTTCTTCTTCTGCATTGCTAATGTCTTCACTCTTCAGGGTAGCTGCCGTTGTTGTCAACTCCAGGTCCGGCAGGGAAAATAATAGTGATAGCCAAGGTTTAACAATAGATAATTGTAGTAGGGAGTTCGAAATTGTTTCAAACACCAAAGGTGAGACATAGAGGGATAGTTGTCAATATTGGAATACTCAATCACCCAATTTCTTATGAGAATAGAATCGAAGTTTAACTAATCAAGGAAAGACGGATCACAAATCAAATCTTTATCATTCAAAAATGAGGGGAAACATTCTTATACTCGTGGTCACAACCACAAGACTTCTCATAGGGACAGAGATGGGTGAGACGAAATCAAATAGGGTCGGAAGATTTATAGAGGTTTATCAAAGCAAAAGACAAATAACAAAATGTGTCAAGTACGTCATCGCCATGGAGATTCTCAGAATGCCCGAATAGGCATCAAGGTGATTAACAAAACGATCAGAGTGAAACGTGAGTCTTTATCAAAAGATTAACAAAAGGAATCTGAAAATAAGGATCAAACAGTGTCGGGCAATCATTATGCAATTTCAATGCCTTCACAATTTAGTGTTTCAAAACTTAGGTGGTGCAGAGCATAAGCTTTCACTTTCCAAAAGTGGTATCAACAGGATCTAACCAAAAGCAAGGCACGAATTAGAGTGATGCGAAAACAAAGCTATTTAAGCAAATGCCTTATAGTCTACCCATTCCTCACCGGTCAAAACTTAGGTTCCTATGGGGAGATCCTAAAGAAATTTTTCAAAGGTTGCCTTACGAGCGCCTACAGGGAAACTTAGTGGTCCTAACTTACACAGGCCAAGGGTAAATGTATTACGAATCGCAGCCTGTCTCTCTGATACCATAATTGTAACACCCCAACCCGACAAGGGTAAAGATGTCACGATAATGGTTTCATATCAGATCAAAACAAAGCATACATCTATAGTAATACAAGAATTTTTCAAGGTTACAAATGAAACTTCCGATGATTACTAATTCTAAAACATAATAACTTCTAATCAACTCTAATCCAGATGGCTATCAAGGTCTTCTAAGTCCAAGGTACTCTCCACTCATGCCCAGCTTCCTACTAAAACCTGCCGCAGGAAAAGAAAATGCGGCTGAGCTACGAGAGCTCAGTGAACAGATACATAAACAAAGCAATGATAACGAAACAGAAATAAGATATGGTGCAATGGGGAAATATCATAAGGTATAAATGATGTGAATGTATAATTAACAGAATAGGATAGTAATCCACCACGAGCCCAGACAAATCAAATATAGTAACCGTATCTTCATAATCATATAGAGGGGAGACCTCTCAGATAATCAGATAATATGAGGGGTGTCCTCATTCTTCAAATTTGGAGTGATCAGCTCCCAGATATATGTGAAGGGCATGTATCGCACACTCACCAGACAATAACAAATCATATATAGATAATCCACTAAACAAAACAGATCTAGGATGCACGAAGCAAAAGAAAAGAAACAACAAGGAAAGAATTGAGCAGGGTTCGTGATACAATACCCTAGTCGCGTGTCACGATGAAGAAGAAGGGAAACACCACGATCGAGAGTCAATAAACCCAGTCGATCACCACGTCAAAACAATCACCCACGTATGAAACTCTCGAACCAGCAATAACCTACACGTTCAAAGTACCCTTCGAACAAAATAAACCCACGCTCAACACCTTCGTATTATAGTTCGTCCCACGTCCAACCACCAAGTAGAAGCCACAAAAAGCCTCCTTTGCTTTGCTTTTTGAATCGAACTGGAAGGAAAAGAGTAGCAGGCGCCAAGGTTGTGTAGGTTTTGTTTAGGGTTTTTGCTTTTAGAGAGTTTGGTATCTATTGAAAAAAAATGTGTGCATGCATCGGTATAAAAACCAGCGCGTGAGGGATTTCAAAAATAGGCAACATGCGGATTTTATGGGATATAATGGAAGACCCATTCAAGGTTAATATATTTAAATTAAAAGTACTAGTGTGCGTGTATAATTTATGGGATTTTCAAAATGACAAGTTGTTCATTTTAAATCAATGTTAATATATTTAAATCGATGTACACAAGAATAAACAAATTCGGTTAGGGTACTAGTGGGCGTGCGATGATATTTAAATGTGTACCATTTGTTTTATCATAAGTCTTTATTATCGTCTTACTTTTATTCGTTCAATTATTAACAGTAAAATACCTAGAATATATTCGGAATGACACGTCTTAATGCGTTTAACGTCTTTTTAGAAGTTTCAAAATAGAGGGGCATTTTAGGTATTTCACATGTTCAAAATTTCTGGGTTTTACAAAAACCCTCAAGTACCCTTATAAACTCAACAAGAGCCGAAGCAAGTACAACACCTCTTGAGACTATCCACATCTGCATGAGCGTGTGACACGGAGCACTATAATGTAACTCCTTGAAGTGATAGCTATAACCCGTGAGAACTACAATGTATCTCCTTACATCGGGTATAACTAGATAATCCAAGTCCCAATCATAAATTTTATAACTTCAAGCAAGTAATCAATCGATAGATGAAGTCTCGATGATGAAATAAGTAAAAACCTTCGTGAAACCCACTTCAATCTTAAATAAGGGATACCAAATAAACTCTGTGATCACTTGACATTCCAAGTCCAAATACTTAGCCGTTTTGACGTTTTAGCCGACATTTTCTTTTATTTTCTTGTGGTTGATTTATAGAGTGCACATTAGAAGGAACATCAATCCGTGATGAAGATGATTCTCCAGAACTCGGGTCTGGAGTAAGATGATGGAGGAGGGGTTCATAATCAATCACGGGAAGTAGAGTTCCATGAATTTGTTCTTCAACACCTTGATAGACGGTGGAACATATAGTGTTGAAGAAACTTGTTTCGCACGGCTCCTGAACTGATGTATTCAGGAGCCGTATGACCATTTCTCAGACATCAATTATCATGTCGTTTATTCACCCTTCTCCCCCTCAACAATTGCACGTGACTGCCATTTTTGATTAAGCGAGTGAATAAGAATACCATCGACGGTAAGTAGATCCACTTGATAACTGACATCTTGTTTATTCACCCTTCTCCCCCTCAATAATTGCATATGACTGCCATTTTTTATTGAACGAGTGAATAAGAATATTCTCCAATGTACGTTGATCCACTTGATGACTGAATGAGCATGGGAAGACCATGAAGCTTGTTGATGAGAATGGTCATAAACAAGAAGATTTCTCTTCTTCTGAAGATAAAGCGCACTTAAGCGTACACCTTTCTTTTCTTTGAAGAACGGGGCCTGAAGAGATGTCAGCAGACGCCATAATGTTGACATTGAGGCCTGAGGCTTGAACTGAAGTGTTCAAACGTCATTGTCAATGAAGAACGAGGCCTGAACTGATGTGAACAGATGTCATTGTTGTTGATGTTCAACAAGCTTGAATTACTTGAACCCCTACATCATGAGATATCACTCTTTTCGGCACCCAAACCCTGAGTCTTTCCTTAATGTGAGTGAACGATGTACCTGCACTTAAGTAAGGACTACCTGCACTGACATTAAGAGTTTGTTTGCATTTATATGGGTTTGTGATATCAGCATCTCGACCATTTGGGGTTTCATTGTCAACCTTGGTTTCGCACTTAGTGAACATCTTTCGAATAGGTATCCATCTAAGACCAACAATCTTAAAAATTCTACCCGTTGGTATCCACCTAAGGCAAGATCTAGGAGTGTTTGGTTTCTCATGTATAGTGGAAGACTTGTTTAGAGAAGACCTTTGTCCTATAGCAATCTGCCTACTAGGTTTCTGAATATACTCATTTGGTTCTACGGGCTTGTTGTTGTTTCTAGTTTTAGAGGATTGAAGCTTAGCACGAGCATTCACTTCCTTCAGGAATTTTGTTATACAATCATCATGGTTTGCATTAAACACACATTTCTGACAAGTTGAGCAAATATAGTGTTTGGAGTCAGAAAAAGATCTAGAATTCTTAGAGTGATCTGCTACGGGGATCGCTTTAATCGATACATAACTACTCCTAGAAACAGGCAAATTTCTAGTCTTTTCATGTGTGTTTTTCTTAGCATCCTCTAGGTTGTAGTTCTGAACACTGTTTCTATGTCTAACATGTTCCTTTTGTGTCACAGATGACACACGCTTTGAACTAATCCTAGAAGAACTAGAGGAACTCATATGATGTGGTTTGGCAACAACATATTCCTTTTCACTAGGTCTAGACTGTGAAGTGACTGGTTTTGACAAAACTTGTTTCGAATCAACTTGGGAGGCAAACCGTGGTTTTGAGAATTTTGGTCGTTCAGATCTAAATGCAGTCGGTTGTCTAACAACTGATTGGTTTCTAAGTGGTGGTTTCCCCAAGATTGATGGTTTTGCAAACTTAGTGTTCACACCATTTCCTGTCAATTTTCTTAACTCGTTTTTCAACGCTGCAATTGCAAAACCCTTTTCCTGAAGTTGAGCTTTGAATTCATCATTTTTGGCAATCAAAGAGGTTGTCTGCTCTACAGTCTTAGTTTTCACTTCTTTGATTGAGTCACATAGTTCTTTGCAATGAATATTCAAAGTCTCATTTTTATTAAGTAATTCAGCCACTTTATGTTCTAGTTCAGCATTTTTTGTTGCAATGACCTCATTGTCATGTTTAGCCTTAACTTCATTACACATATCACACATCTCAGCAATACATTTTTTCAAGTTGTTGATCATCACGTTTTTGGCTTGTAGCTGAGCTTTCAAATCATTTATCATAAAAAATTCATGGAATTCAGGAAATTCTGAATTTTTACATGGTAGGTTAGTTTGAAGACTTTCTTCCTTTTGTTGCATTGATATTTCAAGATCAATGCAATGTTTTTCAAGTTGTAAAAGTCTGTTTGAAAGTTCATTATAAACTTCTTTTTCAACCATATCATTTGATTTGAATAGCTCAGCCGTAAGCAAAGAACTTGACGCATCATCATGTTCAGCATCCTGATCAATTTCTCCCCCCTTATGACTCATATTTGTTGAATCAGAGATGATATTGCTATCAGTCTTTTCCAACAAATATGTGTCATAAGTAGATGTAATTTGATCAGTGTGCTGACATTCAGTAACAAGGACATTATGTTGAACAGTTAATTGTACCTCAACAAATGGCGCTTGGTCATTTACTGGTCGAATATCGGTATCCACACCATGTGTGATATGAGTCACATAACTGCTGCTTGCATCGAGCTTATCTGACTTTGTCCCTCTGCATTCTGTGACAACTGAACTAGCACCCAGTGCTTTACACGAATCAACCTTAGTCTCTCTTGATTACATCCGACTTCCATTTAGTTGGTGTTGTGCTCTTTCCTCAATGTACTTCTCAACATTACCCATGTGTTGGAGTAATGTTTCTCTGTACATGTTAACTTCAATCCTAGTGTAATCAGTAAAACACTTTTCTGTCATTTGACTATCATAATCCCAAATGTATTGTGATTTGATGAACAATTGAAGTTGTTTGTTGATCACCCAAAGAGAAGCCATAGACCCAATTTCATGAAATTCTTCTTTGTCAAGTTGTTGTTCTAGTTGATCTAAGTTCAGGAACATAGTGCCTATGAAGGTCGGAACATCTTGACCAAAGAGTGATGCAAAAGCTCGTTCGAATCCTCCCATGGATTCAGGTCTTTCTAAGAGAACCTTGAGATGTGAGTGAAGTACACAGAAACATTCAATGCGACTTTCATTTGCATTAGCCAACATAAGTGACTGAAGCATCTCTCTCTCTTGCGAATTTGAGCACGAAGATTCCACATTAGTATTATCAGAAACACACTCGTTTATTTGTTGTCCAGATTTGGAAATCATTTGTTTATCATACGTGTCGTACAACTTAAGTACCTCAGTTATGAACGATTCTGAAGTAGTAGACATGATGTAAACGAGCACGGGATTTTACAATTCTATGATTTAAACCGAGAAATAGATTCTTTCGCGGGATTTTACAAAAATCAAGAATGAACCGTGAGATGATAATGATAATGTAAACTGTTGTTTGATTTTGGTTGAAAGGGTTTGAGTGGATTCAAATAACCACTGTAGTTTTATCCAATACACCTAAAACTATCTAATAACTAGCACGGTAGTTATATTCAACGAGCCCAAAAACCTTCACCCAAAATTATGCTCAAACTCGGATAACGAAGCTTGATCAAAATTGTTGTCCAATATTATACCACAAATATATATATCAAAAATTCGTCCTTGTGATCTAAATCAGCAACAGTCCAACAATGACTTTAATAGAATCCTGGTGATACCAGTCCAAAGTTTCCAGCCCACTTAGTTATAAGCCCAAGTCTACTAAATTTCATTGCAAGCCCAATATTTAATAAATCCAATCCAAATTAAAAACGATTAAGCCCATTAATACTATATACTAAAACCCAGGAAATGGGCTGCTTCAAAAATATGTACCAAACAGTGCTTGGAACAGTACCATGTGCTTAAGAGTTGTACATCCTCACTTTAACTTACAAAAAGCAGATATTTCCACCATATTCATGGCATTTCACATGCACAATTCCCAGAAAATTTTAGATCCACTCATCCTCTTCTATAACCCAATCTTAATACCAAAAACCACGATCACACCCACTTCCTTTTTCATCAAAAAAACACACACTCAGTTCATCATCAAAACCCCCCAAATGTACCAGCGACAACACAGATCCAACCACCCCTGAATCAACTAAACCCTTGGACGCTGGAATAAGCGGCAGATCATCAACATATGAATTATTAAACCTTTATTCACACATCATCATATTTATTCAATAACACCCAATAGTAATAGCAAAGTTTGTAGCTTTAGGGGCTTTAATTCATACCCATATCCTATTTTTGACCTTGCTTCTATTTATGATAATGATGAACAAGATCATAAGTATGATGAAGAATATTATATTCATCATAAAGATGAAAATGATGAGGATCAATTGGGAAAAATATCTGTCAAAGCCATATTTATTTGCACTAGGTATGGCCATTTTTTACACTGCGCATTAACTGTTTGATGAAATGCCCAAGATAAATATATTGCATTATTATTTGCTACTAGGCTGATTATGTTAAAGATTGTGTTTATACTTGACCAGTTGAACTACCCAATATGCTTTTGGACTTTAAGTGAGTCTGTTTATTAGATTTTGAGTAATATCATAGTTGCGTGCGTGCACTAAATCCATATAAGATGAGCTAGATAGCAAAGGTATCGGCTTTGAATTATTATATATCTATACTAAAAGGGGGAAGCTTGATCCCCCCCAAAACACTTCCGCGAAAACAAAGCTTTGCCTATATGTTTAGCATTTAGCAAAACTTATTCAAAAATGAAATAAGCAAAAATGAAAACAGTTTAATCCTAAAAATTAAAGAAGCAAATAAATTTAGAACCTTGAATTAGACAGATCGGTAGTCGATAATGGTAGGTCGGACAGACAAGAGGGTAAACAGTGAGCAGAGTATTAAGAAATGAAATATGTTTGGCCTACAGATCATTGGCCTTCATTAAAATGTTGGCTTATGTAATTTTATTTTCGCCTAAAAATATCTTAATAAGTACTACTAAATTGTGTTTGTTATTATTGATCTGTAGGCGTTCGCATATCTTAGGCGCGAGTCGGGCCGGGTCTCGATTCAGAAAGATGAAGGGCCCAAAAGTCTATTGTGAATTCTTTTCTGTTCCTGTTTCGGCTTAAAAGTAGGTACTTAAAAATAAGTGCTTTCTAAAATATTGTTTGGAATTTGCTCATTATGTAAAAGATACTAAGTACTAACCATTCCATCAGGTAAACCCAATGCTGAAACCATTACACCAAGTAAACCCAATGATGAAACCATGCCTATTTGCGCTGTAAAATAAAACAATCTAGGGTGCTGACCTTCGGATCAGGTTGCCAATTTCTTAAAAGCTCCTTACATATTCAGTTTCTTGCTTCACTGACTCTACTCTGTTTATATTTGCAGGTTCAACTTTATTTGCTCAACTGATCGACGAAAGAAATTTTGCCATCCACCCATTCACAAATGAAGATGACAATGGTTAGTTTTCCTTTCGCTACTACTCAAAAAATTATCGATTTCTTAAAATTTTTACAAAAAATTGTCAATTTCCCATACACACATTCTATGTACAAAAAATATGAATGCAATGTCAATGCTATTTTCAAATAAACAAATATGAAAACAATAAATGAAGATGTTTTTATATATATTTTATTGCTTTTATACAGTTTAATAATTGCTTTCTCATAGGTACACTGATACTTGCAGATGCGGGTTGTCTGCAATCTGTCGCTTCTGCAAGTGTTGGCTGTTGTCTAAATGTTTATGGCTATTTTAAGTCTCCTGCATATGTTGTTTCAGATATTAATAGAAACTCATAAAGGTTTACGGTCTTCCAACGTGCAAAGAATAATTACAGCCGTTCACCTCCTCAAAGTAAGTATGCCAATTTGTTTTTACAAAGTTTGGTTGTTGTAGACAGGATATAGTAAAGGGTTTTGGTTATAGTAAACATTTATGAAATAATTGATATACTTACTTTGAGGAGCTGAACGGCTGCAACAATCAAACTTTGTAAAAACAAAGTTTTCACTCCTCAAGTGTATCTATGCATAAGAATAGATACATAAGAATGCTTGAAAGGTTCGCGTTTTTAACTTAATTAGTATACAGCTCATGATTAACTGAGCACTTGATCACCAAAATTGTTTTAAAAAATTTGCTTTCTCAAAATTTATGTTTTTATGTGATCACACCATGGTGTCCAAAATGAGTATCTGTTGCATTTATATTAGCCAACATAAATGACAGTTTGGGCTACATTTTTTCTTAGAAATTTGCTCTTGTTATAGGTATTAATGAAGGTCCCCAAAAAGTTCTATCGCAGATTGCTCAAAAAGACCGGATTCGGTGTAAATGGTTTGATTAAAAAAACATTGATTCTGAACACTCAATAGCAATTCAGGACACAAGATCAACAAGCACAACAGAGAATGGGGATCGTCTACTAAGTACACGGTAAGCATTAGCGGTTTTGAATATTTTACATGCGCATTATAGTTATCTGTAACTATGGCCTCATTTGAGACTTTATACATTTCTCTGATGTTATTGATTTGCTCTTGAGCGTTGCCAAACGTTTTATTTCGTGAGTTATAATTGTGTGCAGTTATAGGAAGGAGGAGAGGTGTTGGTAGCAGAAGTTGTGCAAAATGTGACAAGGGTTCCATGGAAAAGAAGTAGGAAAGACATTGCTATGGTTGTTACAGAGATTAGTCAACATGAGTTTATCAAAAATCAACCACATGAAAATCAGGTTAAAATGGCTGCAATGCTTTTTGGCAAGTGTATCAGGTAATGCCGATTTCTCCGTCGAGACGTCAAGGTGTTAACCTCAATCATATCTGTTTTTATTTATATATGACCAAGTTGGTGAGAATCTGATTAATTTCGGAATTTATGTGGTGTTTGCATGTGCTGTTGTAACAAAACATGTTGAATAAAACTTTTTTTAGATGTGGTGTTGTCCAAATTGAATTAATCTTGAATGTATGTTCTGATGTTGTTAGGTGACACAAAAACTATAGCCCCAAGAAACAAT
Source organism: Artemisia tridentata subsp. tridentata (assembly GCA_021014915.2). Taxonomy (NCBI): domain Eukaryota; kingdom Viridiplantae; phylum Streptophyta; class Magnoliopsida; order Asterales; family Asteraceae; genus Artemisia; species Artemisia tridentata. The sequence goes on from CP139507.1 coordinate 402,593,094, forward strand.
ATTAGTGACCCAAATGCCGATCTTAAAGAGTGACCCGAATGATTATCTTAAATGATATCGCTGCAAAAAAAGACATTGTTCTTAAACTGCATGGTTTATCTCCAATTCTCAAACAGGTAAAAAAAGTTAGATTAGATAAAATTGCCATAGTTTTAGCCGACTTATTCTGAATTTTATGTTTATAGGGTGAGGTGAATCAAAAACTACTATGACCGAGAACAGTCCAAGTGTTTTGGTCAATGACCTTGATGATGTGTTGAGTTTTACGGAGTAAAGGAAGGGTACGATTAGAAACAAAGAAAAAAAAGGTAAAGTGAGCAAGGCGCGCAAATCAGGTTGTTTGTGTGCTTAATTGGGTGTTGAAACATATGCGTTTGGATAGTGAAATGAGACTGAAATGGGTGAGTTTGGGGTTAGGTGGGTTTGGGTGCTGAAATATATGGGTTTAAGGGCTGAAATACATAGCTTTGAGGACTGAAATGGGTCTCTTTGTCGCTCAAATAGGTATGCGTTTGGACGCTGAAATGCGTGGCTTTGGGAGTGGATTTTGATGCTGAAATGGGGATTGAAGAGGATGTATTTGGATGCTGACATGGTACTGAAATAGGTTCAGTTAGGGGATGTAATCAGAATAACTCTTCTTCTTTCATCCCGTACTTATGATGAAAACCAAGTGCAATAATTCTTCATGCAACACATATGGCTCAGGATTAGGTATATTTGATATTGCCATTTTCTTATACATATTCCCTTCCATTCACTTCCAACTCTCATTGTATTGAAATCTATACTTATTTATGCCATTTTTCTCCCCAAGTGGTAAAAAAACATCCAAGATGTTTGATCTGGGGTGGTGATCTGATGGATATAGAACAATTTGAGAAACGTAGATAAACACTTTTTATTCGTCTCGCAAGTTCAGAATTAGGTATATTTGATATTATCATTCTTTCTTATACATATCCCTTTCCATTTACTTCCAACTCACATTCTATTAAAATCTATACTTATTTATGCCATTTTTCTCCCCAGGTGCTAAAAAAGCATCCAAGACTGCAGTTATAGCGGCATCAGTAACTGGAACGATTGTTTTAGGTGTAATTATATGGCTAATCTGGAGATACAGTCAAAAAATAAAAAGTAAGTTTAATGTTGAGTTCTAAAAGGAGCGGGCGAAATAGTGCATTTGATTAATTATTGTCTTAACAATGTATTTAAGGTGCACCTTTGGTTATGCAGCATGGTATCAATATTGGATCGCGCATTAGGTTCACAGGATCTTGCCATCTTAGTTGCTTTGATAATATTGTATATGTGCAGATGATTGTAAATTCGAATGTCTGTGACAATGTATAGTTTTATAATCTGTGAATGATGAAGCTAATTGTGTGGTGCTATACATTATCTTAAAATACGAATGCATTTAGCTTGAGACTTGGATATATCAACTGATTTACAATTGTAGTACCACAAAAATGATTGGAAAATTGGTCACAGCAACAAATCTACTCACAACACTATCAACAAGGCAATCCCGCGGCAATGCGCGGGTTGCCAAACTCGTTTATCACTAAACCTAATATTTTTGGTATTTTAGTACACCTTACTTAAACTTAATCAAACCCTAACCATATCACTAATAATCCTCTACCCCCAAAGCGCAGTCACAGCTCCAAAAAAAAATCCTCTCACCAAACTCAGAAGAAAAATTAATCTTATCTCCTTTCGGTGTTTGCTTCCAGATCGGATAAAGAAAAAGGGTAGATTATTTGTTGTTGATTGAGTTTGAGCAAAAATAAGAAAACATGAGACAATCTTGTCTTTGTGCTTTTCTCAATTTTTTTCTTCAGATATTAAGCAAAGGAGTTGATCTTCTAATGGATCGGTGAAGGTAATCTCTTTTTGTTGTTTAATTGTTTTGTTATTGTGACCGAACAAAAAGAAGAATAAAGATGGGATAAAGTGAGTTAGGTTAGATGTTAAGAAGAATGAAGATTGTGATTGTAATTGGATTTGTGACTTTGTTGTTGATGTAATATCGAATGGATTTGTGAAATGGTTAATCTGAGTATTTTGCTTCTTCTTGTTCTTTCCTTTTGTATGACTAATGATGTTGACAGAAGTTTGATGGTTTTAAGTTTGATGTTAATTGTATGCTAAACCGCTACCATGAATCAAACCGCTACCATGAATCAGTCTGCTACCATGAAATATATTCAACCCGCTACCATGAATATATTCAAACCGCTGCCTGATGTTATCAAATATTTTGCCTCAAACCACCATCTTTTGGTCAAACCACTAGAGCAAGAGGACAAAAAACGTAGCAGACAAGTATGGTCCCTTTCACCAGTGTTTGTCACTTTTCCTAGTTTAGCTACTATCCAAAACAGCAGGTCTCAAACCGCTACATAAAGCAACAACTTTTTCTTTTCTTTTTAAGTTTAAACCGCTACAAATTGAGTTAGAACACATCCAAAAAAACAAGTTCAAACCGCTGGCAAGAATTTTGTCAAACCGCTACCAAGAAACAATGCAAATCTTTAAAACGAAATCTCAAATTGGACATGTAAACCAACATAACATGGAGCTGTAACGTCTAGCAAACCGAATCATCAAGGTAAGCAAACCAAATTGACTATTTAACCACAACTAAGCCACAAAATAACAATAAAACAAGAAAAACAAGAATAACCACTACGTATGAACCTACTGGACTTGAAATCTAAAAATGATGGGCCAAAGAGAAAGTCTAAAAGTGATGGACTTGTAGTGAAAACAGTTAAAGCCCAAACTTAAACATCAAGAACAGTCACAAAGCTAATAAAAAATGATGGACTTTGAGTATACGAACCAAAAGGAAAGAAAAGAGGAAAGAAAGAAGAAAAAAAAACAACCAATCCAAGAAATCCTGGTACCCAAGATCAAACAAAGGCTCTTGATACCAATTGTAACATATTCACTTAACTCATGACACACAAATGAAGAGATCTTGGACCGAATTTAGAGAGAGAAAGAAGATGTGAGTTCTAGAGAGAGAGAGTGAAGGAAACTTATGAAATATTAGATTAGATGATCCAACCCTCTCCCTAGGTGGAGAGGCGTATTTATAGTTACATACATAAGTGCCCCGAGTGGGCTGTGGAGCGAGCTGACAGTGGGTAAAGACCCGACCCACTCCACAAATACTAATATAACTAAACTAATACTAATATTACTAATAATCCTACGAGCTAGTTAATGCTAATAGATACTCGGGGTGACCGAGTCTTCACATGAATATTTATATTCCTAACATCGGGAGGTTACGGCTTCGGAGCATTGGTTGATTTATAGAGGGGACGATTGTGATGACATGGATGATGAATGATTTTGACTATCATTCGAGGTTTATTTATGATGTGTTACGAACAATTATTCTATCTTCTTTCGTACTTTATTTCTAATTATTATTATTATTATTATGTTATGTAGGATTATTATTATGTTTTTTTTAGGAACTACTTTTATTCTTAATATTTGATTAGGATTATCTATTATGATTATTATTATTATTTTTGTGTGTTTTTGTATGTTTTGTGCATTTGTTTATTTTTCAGGTTTAAGATACCATGGAATTATTGCTCGTTCATATGGTTGGTACATATTTTGGAGTTTGGAGTGACCAACTCATGCGTTAAATACCAAATATGGATCTCGCAAGATTTCTCGGTGATATCATTTACTATTTTATTTTCCCTATTTCCTTTGCTTTGAAGTTAATTTTTCACATTGAGGACAATGTGTGGAAAACTAGAAGGGGGGTTGAATAGTTTTTACCGTTTCTTTTTGTTTAATTTGTTAGTTCTAGAGAAACAATCACAAATTAAGTTATCACACAATATAAACTAGAGATAAAGAGATGAAAGATCAAACCACATAACACAAGTGTTTATTGTGGTTCGGTTTGCAAGAGATCCTTATCCTTGCCCTACTCCACTTCCTCGAGTTGCTTACTCGAGAGATATCTTTCACTAAGAAACAAACTCCCTTCAAGGTGGAGAAAACCTTTACACGTCGCTTACTTCCTTTTCCGGTACTAAGCTAAACACCGGGTTCTTTCACAAGGTAGAACCAACCTAACGTCGCCTACTTACTTTACCGACACTAAGCTAGATGTCGAGTTCTTTACTCGGGTACAACCACTCCCTACTCTCTTTGTGCTTTGAGGACTAAAGCACTAACCACACTTACTGATCTAACTGATACAAATGATAAGAAACACTTAAAGTGTTTACACAGAACCTATACTACAACTTCACAACAGTCTGCTTGTTTGAAGCTTGTTAACTTGATCTTCTTTGCTACAAAAGAAACATCAATGATATATATATAACTACTGTGGTTAGTAACTAAAGTGAATGTATGTGTTTTCTTTTCTAAGTGGATGATTAGATCAAATGCCAAGCCTGCTATTTATAGGCAAACAAAGAAAGGCTCCTACGGATCCGGCGGATCCCTCAGAAGGGATCCGTCTTTGTATATATTTGGATCCGTGGGATGACAGCTAATGTTGCACAAGAGATCTTTCCATATCCTTGTGTTGTCAAATCAATATCTACCAAAGTCAACTATATAACTTGAGTATCTAATCAAGATATCACACAATCTTACCAAGATTGTATTTGTGATGTATACCATGATGTCACTATGTAACTTTTAAACTAAAGTTTCCATTAAAGGAAATACACATGTATATGTAATATAATGTTAGTGATCATGTTAAATAAAAGATGTGTTTTGAAAAAGTCTTTAACTAGTATTTATAATTTGCTTAAGGAATATACTTTGTGTTTGTCATGAACAAAACATTAAGCAAAGATCGTAAAATATAAATAACGTTTTTAGTACGATATTTGTATTAACAATCTCCCCCTTTTTGTTGATGACAAAACATAAATTATATTTTTAAGCAAACAAGTAAATATAGTTTAAGTCCTTTTTAAAAAAAAATATAGATTAAGTTTTTAGTTATTCAAATTTTGATTATTATTATGAAATAACTTAGTATGAATAGTATGAACTAATTATGCAAACTTAATCCTTTTTCCTTTCTCCCCCTTTTTGTCGAAACAAAAAGAAGAAGTGCGTAGCGGAATGCGATTTTGAGAACTTTAATAGCTCCCCCTTGTTTTGTACTCCCCCTAAATGGAGTAACAAGTAAATGATGCATAAACCTACAAAACAAATGGTTAGAATATGAAAAATTAATGAAATGCTCCCCCTTGATGTATACTCCTCACTACTCTAGTACCAACGTATACTATTAAGGGTATGATATGCTGCAAATGAAGTGTTAGGAATGAATGACTTCAATTAAGAAGTAGAATGCTTGTGAAGTATGCTCCCAAACGAGCCTTTCAATAAGTTTTGACTTTTAAAAGTCAAAGTAAGTGTCTGATCATTATTTGTACCTAGGGTAATCATAATCAAGGTATAATATATGCTATATAAGAATGTTAGTTCACAATGAGAATGATAATATGCAATATGTTGATCACTCATAAGCATAAACAATCACATTCATAGATATTATAAATTTTGTGACAAAAGTCACAATTTTGAAATGATGTTACAAGTATAATAATGAAAATGTATCCTAGAAAGAAATAAAAAGTCCTAAAACAAATGTCTATGATGAGGATATGAGTTGAGTTAAAGTTAGTGACGCTAGTGTTGGTGTTAGTTTACTAGTGATAACTTAATTGATAACTAAAGGTTGATGCAGGTAGATTTTTCGCTAATTCATGAGATTGATGATTAGTGAAGAAGATGATGGAAGGTGGTAGTTTTAAAGAATACAAATGCTATAAAGGTATTTGAAGATGGTTAAGGTTATGATATTATCATCTACGAAAGATGATGAATCGTGCCATAATAAGTGCTAGAATGAAAAAAGAAAGGTGAAGACAGTGATCTCTTAGGAATAGAAATTTCATATGCAATAATTCGAAATACTAGATACCTATATGCGAATGAAAATGACATCATATTATGAGAGTGTTGGTTGGAATAATGTGTTGAGAATGAGGGTTCTGTTTGCATTGACAATGACGTGCTTGATATGTATCAAGAATGAAAAGGATGTGATCCTATGATGGTGTTCTAGACACTGAAGATGTTCAAGACAATTAAGTTGTGAGATTAAGATAAAAATTCTAGATTCGTTGGTTACGAGAAGGTTGTTTGGTTTCTGAATGGTTAAAAGTTGATCAGATCCCCGCGGATTGGGCGGAACCAAAATTTTGGTTCCGTCATTCTTATCGAAGGGTTCCGCGGGACCAAATTTGATTTGGTCATGTTTGATCAAACGAAGGTTCATGCTAGGGTCTATTCACTACTAATTTGGTTTCACTAATCCTAGTCAAATTCTAAGGAGACATAATGTATCTTATTTAAGAGGTTTGTTAAACACACGATTGTGTTTTCATGAGGTTTTGGTGCAGAGCTATAATGTTGAGTTAATAAGGTGTTAAGATGATAGTATTGACTAATCTTTAAAGGGTGTTCATCTTGTATGCCTAAATCACTTTATGTGTCATAACAAGATATCATATTTAAGAGCACAATTATACATTGAAAATTTGTTTGTGACGAAAGTCTCAAACATATGATTACACATGAATGTTCCTAGAGATGATAAAATCTTAAAAATAATTATTGCGATGATACTACAAACTTCTATTTTTCTTGTTTTGATGATGACATGATAGAGGCAAGCCATTTAGTTTCTAAATTACTAATGTCGTAGAGGTTAGAGACAATATTGTTGTCATCTTGAGTGTTTGTTTTATTGATCCACATTGATTCATCCAAGTGTTGAAGAGTGGTAATTATGTCATGTGATGGGTCTATTATTAAGCTTGAAGATGGTGATGAGATTTTATCTTTGAGTGGTGATGATTGTGGTGATGAGTCAATTGTTGTGGAAACACTTGGTGAAGTGACAATTGGTGTGGCAATTGTTGTGTTGATAATTGATGTGATATGGTATTGAGGTTCATGAATCTTCGGATTAAGGGGATGGACTATCATGGGTTCTAAGTTTTCAAGACTTATTTGTGGAGAAGTGGTTGATGTAAATTGAAGATCTTCTAATTCTTCAAGATGTGGTTGTGGAGATGTTGGTGGTGTCGTAAAGAGTTCCATAGGTTTGAGTTTTGGTGAGGATAGTGATAATGTAGACTTCTTAGGTTATGGTGGAGCAGGAGCGAGTGGTGGTGTAATTTCTACAGGAGTAATGGTAGGAAGTGATGTTGTTGTATTGGATGAGTTTGTAGCGGGTGAATTTGAAGAAGAGTATATGTTGATTATGGGAGTCATAATAGGAGTTGTTGTGGTGTTTGTGGATCTAACAGGAAAGGTTACATTACGAAGTGGGTTTGCATACCAATATGGTCTGACACTAATTCTAGCTGTTCGTCTGTATGGTCTAGACATGGAAGAGTTGTTTGACTTGGTCGTGGTGAATTATGATAGCTAAGATGTACAGGAGAGGAAATAGTTGTTGTGTGAAGTGATGATCCTAAGGTGTACAGGAGAGGAAATGGTTGTTGTGTGAAGGGATAATCCTAAAGTGCTAATTTATAGACAGAAGGTTTGTGAGTCTGTGTATTTGGATTTGATGTGAATCCAATAGAGAATGTTGGTTACTAATGATTTGGAACAAAAATTTGTGCAGGTCATATCAAGGAAGTCAATCCATTGAGCTTTGGTTGAGTAATATGTTGTGGATTTGCAGTTATTACAAGAAGATAGTGGAAAGGATGATGATTTGATATTTCCACGGATTTGACGGATCCCTAAAAAGGGTTCCTTCTTTATGTCTGTTTGGTAACTCACACCTAAGATTCAAAAAATTAAATTTTGGTGGGAACTTTTGTTCCTAAGTTTCTAAGAATTCCTAAATGATTCTAAGATGAATTATGATCAGAGAATGAATCCTAAATGATACTAAACACTAAGATTTAAGAATTGAGATGAGTCAAAAAAGTTATAGACTTACTGAGAAAGCTGCGGATCCAAGTGTTATCAAGTGCGGAACCAAAGTTAGGAGTCCGCCAAATCCGCAGTTTGAGGATGGCGGAACCAATGATATGCCTTGGCGGATCCAATTTTAAGGATCCGTCGGATCCGTACCCTAATTTTCTAAAACTAAACAGAAGACATCTTATATTATGCGTTATTCGACGAAAACCTGAAAATTCATCTAAACCTTACTTAACATCTAATATGTATAGCAAAACAACTAAGTGTGATAATATAAACACACGATTGATCATAGGTTAATTCGTTCTTAGAAACTTACTGTAGTAGCAGTTAAGCCAAACATAGGGTTAGATATGGTAAATTGATAACCCTGAGTGTTATCAATCTGCAATGATCAGTTAGTTCTCATATAAAAAATAAAACACAATCAAGTATAAAAATAGACCTTATCATTTAAACTTCATCATGAACAATGTTTTAACCCAAACAGTGGCATAAGTTTGAAAATTGATAATCATGTGCATTATCATCAGTTAAAGTTGAGCAAGAACACATAAGCATAAAGTACTAAAAACATGTCTTAACAAACATAGAAATATGATCATATAAGATCTAAAGAACAACTGTTCCAGACGTTCATTTATTCTTGCTTTTCTTTTAATATTTTGAGTATCTTCTTTTGATCCTTTCGGAGTTTCATCATCCATCGTCCAGCACACTTTAGAACTCCCTTTGTTTGTCGGCTTTCCGCAGATTCATTATTAAGGGATGGAAGTTGACTTAAGTAATCTAATAGTGGAAGTTTTGAGTTGGGTAATCCATCTTCGTCACTAGCTGATGAAGATGATGAAGATGAAGATGAGAGACAAGCTCGTTTCCCTTTTCCTACTTTCACTCTATGGTCACTAAGAGGGACAAAGGTGTGTTTGATTTCGGGGTAATCTGGGACAAAACCAACAGAATTTGGAAGGATTGGAATGGAAGCTTTGAACAAACGAGTGAGTAGCATTCCATATGGCAAAGTGGTTTTCCCTAGGATACGTATATCAACCATCCTTTTGGCGATATAGTAAGCAAGATTGAATTTTTGATGAGTTGAAATACAATAGAGCATATAGCATAGTCCAGCATTCACGTGATCTTTGTTACCAATAGTACTAATGACATTTGATCTTAGAATTTCTTCGAGTCTTTTAAACTCAGGTTTGAGTTCATTGAGTTCCATGGCAAATGGATCTCGATTGACATCTTTGCCCCGAAGTTTCTTAATTGGATTGGTTCTAGTGTTAAAAAGATGATCTCGGATAATTTCTTTAGGAGTTAGGGGAGTGTCGTAAGGATGTTCCCTTCCTAGATGTGAATTTAGAATGGTTAAGGACCATTTGTTAGAATAGAAGCATGTTCCTTCACTTGGGATGTGTAACACTTCCCCAAAATGGTCTAAAGGAAAATTGTAGGAATTTTGGTTTACATTGAAGTTGATGCTAAATGATCCATTGTCATCAGAAATAAGTTTTACTGAGGCATAAAATTCGAGAATGAATCGAGGAATGATTGGTTCATCTATGTCGAGAAGTGAATCAAATTGAATGGTGGCCATTTGTTCACGAATGTTTGTTTCTTCTAAAAATGAAGAGTCTATGGTTCTACCCTCATGAACATACCGACTTTCTAAAGATTTGAAAAGTTGGACTTGCGCTTATGTGAGTCCTTTTGTTTGATGATGTTTGGGTAGGTACTTCTTTGTTTTCTTGTGATCGTAGTTAGTGGCAGGAGGCATGATTTTCCTAGTCATAAACAATTTAATAGTTTTAGTTACACTAATCTAAAATACATGAACTGTGGACAAATATAGAAGTGTGGTTAGTTTTGATCTAAGAAAGTGTAAAATTCCTAGTGTGTGCCTACATGGGGACAATGTGGAGGTGCGGTTATCTTGACTCCTTTTGATGCAAGAAAAATTAGTTTATGCAAGTTTTGTTTACAAACAAGAGATAACCCAAACATTCCTATTTCAATGTAGCTACTGTTGAATGTACCCGAAAATACATATTAATTATGTATTCCCTTTAGCATTCAAGAGACATTATGCAAGTGAAGTCTAAAAAAATTTTGATCTATGATGTTTGAAAAATATGTTTTGTGACAAAACACTTTATACCCCAAACATTTCTGTTTGACGTTTTCTTTGATTTTGTATTAGCAATGTTTCATTTTATCTAAGACTTCTTATGGGGTTTTTCTTTTGTTAAAGAGTTTAAACAAAATGGAACTTCTATTAATTTTTGACAAAAGACTTATCTGTAATGTCTAATTAAGAATAGTAATCTAAAATGTATTATTGAAATAGCATGAACCCTAATTTTGAATTTGAGATGAATTAGTGAACTTACAGTGAGTGATCAAGCACGAATTGATATGAGATGAAAGATCTAATTTTTGAGTTAGGAATGATGAGAGTCGATTATGAGTTGATTTTGAGGGTTTAATTAAGTGTGTAGTGCAGTAAGGAGTGTTTGGTAATTCATAGTTGAATTTGACAACTCACGGATTCGGCGGATCCTTAAAAAGGGTTCCACCCTTGTTGTCAATTGGATCCGCAGGATCAGAACAAGGTTGTGGTATTTGTTTTTGGTTAAATTAAGATTTGGACGAATGTTTTAATTACTTCTAAATGTTAGTATGTTTAGTAAGGAACGAAGATTTCTTTCTTGAGATGTTTGTAAGAGAATTTACCACTGTAGTCTTTTTGAGAAACCAGTTCGAGCTAAGTAACGAATGATTGCAAGTTTGACAAAACAGGAGAAGATTGGTAATAGAGACTAAAGACACAAACTACGGGTATTTTCTCCACACTTCTCCTTAACTACTTAAGTATCAAGGAACGTTAGTTTCTTAGTGACTTGTTGTACAATGTCTCACATTGGTACACAATATGTTTAGAGATCTACCTAATTTATTTATGATCTAAGAATGATAGTTATACATAAGGTTTGGTGTTCTACTTAATGTGTTACTATTTTTTTTTAAGGTTATCAAGTGATTATGATCCTTAATGCGAATGATAATTTTCATGATTGAGATGAGTCAAAAACACTTATCATACATGATTTTTGGTCATAGCACATCTTGATAAGAAGATAAGATTCTACTAAGTTCGTTTGTGTTTTCATAATTAAGGCTAGTGTGTATGAAAATAGGATAGTATGTTTTTCCTATATGTTCTTTGATTAATGTTCTTATTTCTAGAGTTATCAATCTAACTTAGATTCTAGAGAAAAACTAAATTATTTAAATTTCAATGTTTTCTAATCAGACCAATGTATTATCATTATGAGTTATGGAGAGATAAGTTTTTATAATATGGTGAGATTATCCTAAAATTAATTTTCTTCTAAGTACTTTTTAAGGTTATGAAAAATTAAGTTAGAACTTACTTGGGAATATTTATGGATGTGATAATCACAAATGTGTTGGTTAAATCTTATCTTGGTTAGAGTTCTTACAAGTTCTAAGAGCTTATCCATGTATGGGTATTTCCTAAGTGTTTTGAAATATAACATAAGAATATGAGACAACATTTATCTTGAGGTGTTATATCCGGTTTTAGCAAAAGATTTTAAGAACCTTTTCCTAGTAATTATACTATCTTATACACATAGAATCTCTATTATTACATATGTAGTAATAATTTATCATACCACAAATAGTTATGAATTATCTATGAGAATAATCATTATGAGTAGAGTTATGAGAGTTCATACCTTTTTGATGATTATTACCAAAAGTGCTATTGATCAAGATGAGCACTTTAGTGATTAGAGAAGATACCTTTGTATCGATGTATCTTGAGTAAGATCATAAGGACCAAATCCTTTTAAACATACCTAAAGAAAATTTGAGTGTTTGGTCCCCAATATCTCATGGGTCCTTTTTTCGGTTAAGCAATATATTACCATGGTTCACTAATATCTCCGAGATAGTCAAATGTTAGTTGTCTACTAAGCTCATTTCCTATGTATGAACATGATTTTACTGTTGTTTTAACTATATCTCTTTCTTTGATCGTTTTTGAATTAGTTATTCTTGAATCTTGATTTTTCAATGTTTTTACTGTACATACAGATCCTTTGTTAGTACTACGCGGATCCAAAGTTTTGGATCCGTGGGATCCGCGGTTTACCCACTCAGTTGGTGTGATTTGATTTTCATTTATCGTTTGACTTTCAAAATCACTTAAATGACTATTTTCCATAAAATCAGGCTTGAAGTTACCATGAGATGTTTTAATAATTCTCATAGTGTCATCTACACAGTTTATGTGTCTATTGAATCTTTGAAACTTGAGATTTTGTTTTATGTATTTGTTTAGTGTGAGTTTATGTGACTCTAATTCAATTTTTATTTCTTGACATGATGAACAACATTCAGTTACCATATTTTCTTCCAAGCTTTTAACTTTTTCTTTCAACTTATGTATTTTATTCATCAAGTATTCTTCTTTGGTTTTCAAGATCTTATTTTTACTTATGACCTTTATAATGAGCTTACTTAATCTATTGTGTTCTATATCTAATGTGTCGTAGTCATTAAATATATATGAAGAGTCAGAGGATACCTTTCTTGTTATGTTAGCCGTACTATCCACCTTGTTGTCTTTTAGCGTATCTCCACTGTTGAAACTGGATCTGGCTATAGTGCTAGAAACTATCCACTCCTTCATGCCTATAGGTATCTCCGAATCTTTATCAATTATTGCTAGAAGAGCTTTGAGGTATCCTATGAGCTCGTCCAATGTCATCCTTGAATGATCCCTAGAATCTTCAATTTTTGTTGTTTTAACTTTCCATTATGGGTCAAGATCTTTCCTGTCAAAATACTTACTAGAAATGGATTCATCAGGAGCATTAGGTGAAATATTGTGTCTAGCTAGATTTGAGTCTTTTGACATTTTAAAAATGGTTTTTCCGAACTATAAAAACTGTTTTTGAGGTCTGGTGCTCTCAACAAGGATTTCCCTTCTTTAAAGTTTTCAAAATCGATTTGATCGTTTCAAGTTTTAAAATACAGTTTATTTTAAAAATCTTGAGTAACGTAGCT